>JAJIBD010012700.1:0-86921 GCA_021461705.1 Cryptotis parvus | reverse complement strand
GGAAGTGTCCCCATGGCAATGGAATTTCTAAGAAATAATAAAACCAACAGTACCAAGGCTGCAAACACAGGTACCAAGGTCTAATAAGATTTCACCTGGCACCAAGAGACCCAGAGAAGGGATGGATCCTCCTCTGGGAGAAGGTCCAGTAGGAACAAAAAGCCAGGAAAGGAATTTCATAGAAGACCATCAACCACTTGCATCTCTACCCCATTGGCAACCAACCTAACAACAGACTTGTTATCTAAGTAAAAGCCCCACAAGGGGGAGGTTTAGGAAAAACACATATAAAAGCCATGGAGAAGATTATGTTGAGTGAAATTAGCCAGAAGGAGAGAGACAGATACAGAATGACTGCATTTATTTGCATGGCATAAATATATATGTACATATTATGATACCAATATCCAAGGTCAAGTGAAACATATATCAGGAGGTCTTGTCAAAGGTGGAAATTATCACAAACGTGTGGGAGTCAGAGTTTAGGTAAGACAGAAAATGGAACAGGGTGCTAATAATTGTAGAGGGTACTAATGCCAACCTAGAACTGAGCATTAAATAGAGGCAAAAGGGATACACATGACAACCTTTTAATGTATGTTCTGTAATCCATAATCTGGAAGGGAAGGAAAAGAGAAAGAGAGAGAAAGGGAAAGAAATAAAGAACCTGCCATGGAGCAGGGCTGGGGGAAGGGGGAGGGAACCAGGGATGTTGTTGGTGGGAGATGGGCACTGGTGGAGGGACGGGTGCTGGAACACTGTATGACCAAAACCCAAACATGAACTTTTTAATTGTATATCTTTTTTATTTGTATATCTCACGGTGGTATAATAAAATACTTAAAAAATAAAATAAAATAAAATAGATGGCAGAAATAGCCTTCAAAAAAAAAGCCACCTTGAACAAAAGGAAAGGCACACATATGCTGTGCAAGCCTATATGCTGCTTGTACCCATGTGACCAAGCACACATGGCACCTATATCTCCCTTCTTGAGACATATACAGGAGCTCTTTCCATCTCTAGAGAAGCCCACGTTCTTCCTTCAGTGTGTGACTCTCTCCATTTGCTGTCACTCCTTCCCCTTCCTAAAAACCTCCAAATAAAATCTGTTTTGACTTCACTGCTTGTCTACTTCTGAAATTTCTTACTGTGAGATAGAACCAAATAAAAAAAAAACAACCCTGGAATCCCTGGGTAAGGCCTAGCACTGACCTTCCTTTCCTGCAAAGACCAATTTCTGCTCCAGCCTGAGTCTGCAGTTCCCTAGAGATCGGGTGGTGGGGAATCAGCTCCCATGCTAAGAAGCCCAAGCAGAGGTCAGGTGTGGCTTGATGGTGACCTGGTGGAGCTGGCAGGGCTCTGGCCATGCAGTACAAGGGCTATTCCACAGACTTTAACATTCCTAGCCTCCCCAGGCAGTCCCAGTGTGGCAGAGGTGGATATGGTTTGAAAGTCAGCATCTCTCTGCTCTAATAAGCCACCTGTGCCTGACTTCAGTACCTTAGCTGTACGTAGTTGGTCTCCACAACTAGACTGTAAATGAGTTGGATCTTCTTCAGTATTTCCTCTGTACCCTACAACAGCCCAAGTGTATTGACTGAAAGCTCAGCTTCCTGGATTGGGAGAAAAAAAAAAAAAGGGATCATTAATGGGACACACATCCCTGCCAGTTCCACCAACTTCTTCTGATTTTACCATCTGCTTCACTTCCTTTTTCTCCTGTCCTGCATCCCCAGAACTGCAGGGGATCCTCTCCAGGAGTGATGCCTGAGCACAGACCAGGATAAATGGCTGTAGATACCGCAGACCCTTCCTGTAAACCACAGATCCTGACTCTGGGCTCAGGGTTCACTCCCCAAGAGGATCCCATGCAGCGCCAAGGATCAAACCTGGTTTACTCACTTACAGGGCAAGCATCTTACTTACGATATTATTTCCCGTCCCTAATTAACTTTTTTAAATTAATTGTCCCTTTTTTTGCTCCTTTACTTGTTGGGTTATTATTGTCGTGATGTTTGCCTTTAGAGAGGGGGTGGCAGGTAGAGGAGAGAATGTTTCCCCATCTGTTTAAAGTGTTAGCACATTTGACCATGGATCTCACTGGGTCACAAACATTTTGTTGAGGTTCTTTCACAATGCTCTCTGGCAATTGCATACCTGGCCAGATTGCTCAACGGGCTCTGAGGAACCAGATATTGCTCATCACTGAAGTGCTGGTGCTCCAAAGGGCAGAGGTGCCAGGGTAAAGAGCAGTGCCTGTGGGTCACACTAAGGACTGAATTAACAGCATCACACCTGCAAGACCTTTGCTACTGAGTTATTCTAAGGCCATTTTATATCATTTATTTCAGTATCTTTTTGCCATAGACAAAAACAAGAAGCTGTTTCATTACCGCCTCTCAGACCTTACCACTGCAGTATGAGCAACTTTTAATACCAAACATTATTAAGAGCGTCTTATTGCCAGAAGGCTTTCCTTCAAGAAGAAAGTCACTCTGGCCTTAGGCATAGAAGATTGAACTGTCAGGAAAAATCAATTGCTGCTGGCAAGCATTAACCACTGATCTCTTCATGCCTTGTGATATATACTGTCATATAGAATAAAAATGTAGGTGGCGTATGTGTATATGCGCGTGGGGGGGTCTATTTGGTTTGGTGGACAGTTTCACAATGAAATTGACCACATCATATTCAATCAACAGTTTTGCTCTGACCGATGTCACTGTCGTCCCAAAATTCCAAATAGGATTGGACAACCGTCTCCTTCATGCAAAATTCTACTTCACGGAATGGGGAGAGAAGGGGCTGCAAAGTTTAAGAAGAGAACTCCCAGAATGACCGCCAACTGGGAACTCTTTGGCATCATTGTGGCAACATGGGAAGATGACATCATTGATGACATTGACAAAGAATACAACTGACTGGTTCAGCACCTACATGATTACGCAAAGAATGCTGAGAGAGAGAAAGCCACAAAAGAACTCCTGTCTTCAAAAACTCTCAAGCTCATTCGCCAACATGGCAAGGAACAAGCCTCAGGTGACCAAATGCTAACATCCAAGCTTAAAAAGCAGTGCAGAGAAGTGATTAAGGAAGACCTCAAAGAGAGAAGAACAGCAATACTGGCCACTGCAGCAGAAGCAAGGAAAAGCATTTGCAACGCTTGCCTGTCCTTTTGCCAACTATAAGACCAAGATGACTGACCCCGACATCCTGATGGATCTAGCACATCTTCCAGAAAGATAATGGAGAATATTATCCATGACTTCTACTCAGGTCTCTTTGATAGTCACATCCACATGCCCACATACCAAATTCAGCAGGATGGCTATGTTGTCATTCCCAACATTCTCCCTTCTGAAATCTGACTTGCAATTTCATTGGTAAAGAAGTGAACAGCACCCAGCCCAGACAAAGTCAGACCCGAACACCTGAAGAATCTGTCGTCAGTACTCATCAATACGCTGGTTCGGCTCTTCACACACTTCCTGTTTGAATGCAAGGTGTCCTTCCAGTGGAAAACTAGCAGGAAAGTTCTACTGTTCAAGAAGGGAGACATCCATGATATTGGCAAGTATCGCCCCATTTGCCTTTGTCTGTCATCTACAAGATGTTCACTTGAATCATCCTGAACAGGATTGGCAGAACATTAGATGAAGGACAACCATGCGAGCAAGCTGGTTTCCAAAAAGAGATTCAGTACAATTGACCATATTCACACAGCAACCAAGCTCATTGAGGTTTGTAGGAAGTTCAAGATGCCACTCTGTCTCACATTCATTGATTTAAAGAAAGCCTTTGATTCTGTTGAGACCAAAGTATTCATTGAAGCCCTACCCAAACAGAGCGTTCAAACCCAATACATCAAGATCCTTCATGAACTCTATTACGGATTCACCACCAGGATCTCACCATTCTACAAGGAAGTGATCATTGATGTAAAGGGGGTTCGACAGAGTGATACCATTTCACCAAAACTCTTCAGTGACACCCTCGAGAACATCATGCGACAATTAGAATGGGAAGTAAATGGGAGTGAAGATAAATGGTCAGCAACTACACAACCTTTGCTTCACTGATGGCATCGTTCCAATAACACCAAACATTAGCCAAGCATCAAAAATGCTGACTGACTTCGACCAAGAATGTGGAAAGATAGGTCTACAGCTGAATCTCAACAAAACAATGTTCATGAAAAATGAACTAGTTTCAGAAGCCCCATTCATTCTCAACAGAACAAACATCTCTGAACGTAGCAATTTTTTGTACCTTGGTCGAGAAGTCAACATGATGAACGACCTAAATCCTGAGCTACACAGGAGGAAGAGAGCAGTGTGGAACACCTTCAAGAGCATCAAAGAAATAGTTAAAAGGACAAAGAACCTCCAACTCTGGGCACATCTCTTAGACTCCACCATTCTCCCTGCATTACACCTCAGAGACCTGGGTCCTATGAAAGCAGGATAAGAACGCTATTCGTATTTCCCAAAGAGGAATCTAAAAGAGCTATGCTTGGAATATCACGCTTTACTCAAGTGAGAGACAGAATCTGGAGTTCCAAAGTCCATCAACTATTGAGTGTCAGGGATGCTGCCTCATTTGCCAAAGTGTCAAAAAATCAGATGGGCTGGACATGTAATGAGATTTGGGAGACGCACGAGCCGTTACCAACTGGATCCCACAGGACATCAAAAGATCATGTGGTCGCTCACCTACAAGATGATCAGACTTCTTTGTCAAGATCCTGAATGAACGATGGAGCAAGCAGATGCCATTAGGCTACACTGGCACGTGATGGGGTCAAATGGAAATATTACTGATGCAGGCTTGAGCAAATCTACGAATAATGGGATGTGATTAAGTGATCAAGTGATCAAGTGAACACAGTTCCTAAAACTCTTAGAGACTTAAGAAATTGATGCAATTAGTATATTTTATTATGCTAATGTAGTGACTTTAAAAGTTTCTAGGTAATCAAGGAAGGGAGGGAGCCAGTTGGAAGGGAAGCAAGCTTTGATGAAAGGGTTAGAATTTTGTTGTTCCAACTGTATCCTGTCGGGGGAAGCTGCCGGGTCCCTGACAGTGCCAAGAAGCGAGTTCCCTTCTACCTCCAAAGCCGGGGAATGGATGACTACTCAGGAATCCGATGCAGTCTTAAAATGCTTTACTTATCACAGGTTCAGGCTTATAAATCAGCAATAGGAAAAACCCTGTGCTTAGGATTCCCAGCTAGAACCCCAGCCACGTGTAGGCCAAGATGGTGGCCACCACTTGTTAAGGCCCTGTAAAGAGGAGACAAAGACAAAACTCCTAAGAAGGGTGTGAGCCCAAAAAGGAGAGAGAGGCCAAAAAGAGAGAGAGCAAAGAGAGGAAGCAGTCTAGTTTTATACCCCTGCAACTCAGACCTCCCACTATTATGGGAAGCAGGAAGGGTCAAATGCCCTCAGGTAATTTCTCCCAGCACCTCACCTAGGCCTCTTTATATGCTAATGTTTTGAGCCAAGATCTGCCTGGAAATGCCTTTATAGGGTAGAGAAGGGGGTTTTTGAGATGGCAAGCCTCTGTACCAAAGACTATACTAATGCCAGTTAAATATTTCTCCAAGCCTTCACAAGAGTTTCATCTACTTCATGGTAGTTTTGTATTTTAGTTGCCTTTGAGTTATCAGGGAGCCATGCTTGCTTGCTTGGAGGCAAACAGCATTTCTCTCTGGTCTAATTACTTAGAGATCTAACGTGGCCAGGCAAATATGCTGGTAAGATCTAGCTAGTCCCACGATGATTGTGGTAGCATGATTGAATATTTATACCAGCCAGTATAGAAAACATGGTCAGATAAACTGCCACATTTAGACTACCCCCCCTATCTATGAAGTGACCTGCAGGAGGCAATCCAGGGCAGATGCAGAGGCTTAGAAGTCCTGCAACAGTATCCCCTGGGAGAGGAAAGGGGAACAGACTGCATCAAGTTAAGGGAACTTCTAGTTTTTTTCCTCAAATATACCTATGTAATGTAACCTCCATAAAATCATCAAAGGAGAAGGCTCTGAAAGTTCCAGTGTGTTGACTACCTCCTGTTACTTTTTAGAGTTTTCCCATCTTGGAGCTCACTGACTTCATCCTCAGCTGTTATTATTCTGATACCTAGGCTACTCACTGAGCCTTTCATTTCACCAAACAAACTCTTTAGTTCTGTCACACTTATTGTAGTTTTCTCTTCTCTGATCTCATGCTTTCTTGTACCTATACTGTTGTTTCTTTGAGCTCACTAAACATTCTCTACATATTATGTCCAAAGTCCTTATCTGAAAGGTTATAGAGCTGGTTAGTATTGGTCAAATGTTGGGGTCTACACTCTTTGCTCAATAAGCTTGGTAGGTTTTGGTTTATCATTGTGTCTGTTGCAGTCTGGACTTGAGTCTTTCTAATTTACCAGCAGTGCCCTTCTACCGCAGGGATTCAGATGAGGTTTTCTCTTTTGCTTCACTGATGGAGTAACTTTTCCATTGGCTGGTATCCACCAAAATCCTAGTCTATTTTGTTGTTACTGACTAGTTGTTTTAAGTTTCCAGGAAACTTCCATTTAAGGTTCCAGGAAAACTTTTTTCTCAATAAATAATTTAAGATTTTCTGGAGATTGGTTTAAACCAAGTGCTTCAACCTTGGTGGCTTTGTTTATAGTACCCAGATAGACTTCAAGCAGTCATGCTCTGGAAATGCACCTGCTCACAATTAAGTGACTCAGTTTTCAGTGAACAATATGTATCTTGGGAGCATATAAACTATATCCCTGTTTGTCATGATTTCTACTCCAAAATAGACATGAAGGGGAAAATGAAAAAGCTTCATGGACACTTGACTTGAACTATCAAATTAGGACACACATATTTCTTGTATTTTAAATTTTGGACTAAATTTCTACCAGCTCAAATAGTTTTTCAGAAGTTTAAACAGACAAAATTCCCATTATTGCTTGAATGGCATAGGGGAGAAATTAATAAATAAATAACCTCCGATCAACTAGCAAAACAATTTAAGCATTTATGATGACTAATTATTGCATAATCAAAGTTCTTGAAAATTTATTGTATTCCTCTGTTTGCTGGAGTTAATCCAATTGCTCAAAGGTAGTGAAAGAAATTTACATGGATGATTTTTATGATTATCTATAGTTTTTCCTTTAACTAGATCACTGAATCAGATATCCACTTGTGATTTCTTTAGATGACTCTAAATTTCATTAGTTATTTCCTTACAGAAAATTTATACTCCAAAAGAAAGTCTTATTCATCATAGGTCAGTAAACATTAGCACTTTAAATAATATGTTTTAAGTCATGTTTCAAGATAACTAACCTGTTCAGCAAAATACTGGTTCACAAGACCTGTTTTCAACAGATGTATTGCAGCCAGTACGACATTTAATTTCTACAAACTGTTAATTTGTCATTATTTGTTGAGCAAAGCAAACAATTAGAACAAATGATGCTTATCTCTTCACTGGGGAAAATCTACAGATAGCTCTGTGATAACTCTAATTTGAGATCTTCCTGACTATCCTGATGAAAGCCATTTTATTTTTTTTTTATTTTTTTATGAAACTAACTGAGAAAGATATGTCGAAAAGAGAACAAGGGCTTCTCTAGAGTGGAGAAAACAAAGAGACAAGCAAATAAGGTATGTGTTCAAGAGTGAACATAGGCTTAAAGAGCAATCTCTGGTGGAAACCATTTTGTGGAGTTTTGGGGCCACACCAGAGACATTCAGGGGTTACTCCTGAATCTACTCTCGGAATCAATCATGGTTGACTCAGGGGTCTACCTGAGTCTATGTCTACCATCATATGAGATGCTGGAGATGCTACATGCAAGGTAATGTCCTACCCACTGTACTATCTCTCTGGCCCCTGAAAATTGTACCTTAAATTGTGTAATTTAAGGTTTATTTATCTTGGTACACCAATAATAAGTCAGTTAGTTACCCAAGAAATCTACAGAAGAGTATGAAAAAAGTTCTCAGAAAGAGGAAAATAGCAAAGAATTCAAATGTATAAAAATGAGTGTTTCAATTGTGCTACTATAAGCACTTTGAGCTTGTATTTTGGTGAGCTTAACATTTTGATTAATGCTAGCTTTTTAGTTGGGAATGTTCCTTGGGGTAAAATTGCGAGGTCACAGAATCTGCATGTTTAGGCTTTGAAGATGATGTCAAAGAACTTTACAATGGTATCATACAAAATTCTATCTCACAAACTTTGCCTTTTAATAAAAAATTGTAATTTTCCAAAAAAAAAATTCCCATGTGGAATCTCAAGAAAGACATCCTCCCTACTCATGTCTTGATTTTACACCAATGAGACTTACATGACATTTTTTACCTCTGTAAAAATAACAATCTAAAATAAAATAAAATTATCTCTGAGATAATCAAGTTGTATTTCAAAGCACTGAGTCTGTAGTGCTTGATTATAACAGCAAAATAAAACTAATACAGTAAGGATATTTAAATATTTTTGGAAAAACTGGTAAGAAAAGAAAGTATATATTATGGCAAAGTTATTTTTTCTCTAAAAATAATCTAGGCATATTGTTTTTCTTTTATTGATCTATTTTTTTCTCTCTGAACAGAGTTGTTAAGTTTTTCCAGTATCACCTTTGCTTCTATTTTGTAAAAGAGTAGAATACACATTAATATTGGTCTTAGGTGCCCATAAGCCATAGGTCCAGGTATAAACTCTGACCTACTTCATAAACTAATAATATTTAAGTTATGTATTTTATAATCTATTAAAATATATATATACGTATAAACCTTTGACCCACTTCATAAACTAATAATATTTAAGTTATGTATTTTATAACCTATTAAAATATATATAATTAATGCATAGCATCACTTATACATTTTTATGTATAAATAACAAAATGAAGTCTTGTTTGACAAGAGCTGTACAACAGAGGGCTTAATATCACTAGCAAAGTAATATATCTAGAGAAAGGGGTGATAAGGTCTCTGACTTTCCTTCACTTTCCTCTTTACAGTTTCCTTCTTATGCTTACTATTTAATACACTAAGTCAACTGACTGGTAATTCTGAGAAACATATTCTGTAAAGCAGAAGAGGGCAGGGGAGTGAACATGAGAACAAATATACATGTATTGAACACATTCTTTTCAGAAAATTTTGAATTTACAATGAATTTCTTGATGATAATCATATATACTTATTTGTCTCAAATGAGTATACTTATTTGACTGTTTAAGTGGAAATTCTAATGGGATTCTAAACTTTTTTTTTTCTTTTTGGATCACACCCAGCAATGCTCAGGGGTTACTCCTGGCTCGGTATTCAGGAATTACTCCTGGTGGTGCTTGGGGGACCCTAGGGATGCTGGACATTGAACCCAAGTTGGCCACGTGCAAAGCAAATGCCCTATCCACTGTACTACCACTCCGGCCCTAGGATTCTGAACTTCTGAGAAGAGGGATCACTAAGACAAAAGTCCCTTACTTGACAGGTTATGTCAAAACTAAAGTCCCTCCTGATCCTTTTACTCCAACTGTCTCCTATGTATTCTGAATGGGAAGCATTCTAATCAAAGGAAAATCATGAATTACTTTAGAATAATTAGTGAAGCAAAGTGGATGTTTACAATGGTTCCCAGGTTAATTTAATAAATATAACATACAAGTAGAGTAGAAAAAATGGCAAAAGAGTAACAAAAATATATAGTACAAAAGATTTCTGAAAACAATAACAACTCATATTTTACATCAAACTGGGTGTTTCTATTTTATTATAAAAATTGCAGGAACTACTGTTTTGTACCCTTCTATTAGAATACCACAAAGAACCTACATAAAATATATCACAAAAGAACAACAAAAAAGATTCACTCAGCAAATAATGACCAGTTTTTACCCAGACTTTAAAAAGAAAACTAACATAAAAGGGATTGTTCACGCATTTCTTTTAAAGCTTTTTAAGAGCTAAAAGCAAACCTCATGAAATTAGATCAAAGAATGGGGTCTTACAGTGGGTCAAATGCAAGCTTGTCTTGCATGTTGAAGACTCTATTCAATCCTTAGCACCACCAACCGTCACCCAAGCATGCAAAGGGTGAGTACGAGAGTGATGTCTGAGTACAGAGGCAAGAGATAGTCCTGAGCACTACCTGGCGTGGAAAAAAAATCTCCTCTTAAGGTGAGGGGAGTTCTCTCAAGGGCAGTAAAGCTTTCAAATTGCAAGTTAAACAGAAATTATAGACCAGCACCATCCAACAAGAATATATAATATGAATCATGTTTTAAAAAAATAGAAAAGAGTAGTTAAGGGAGAATTTGTTTTTGTTAGGTATCATTCCAGAGATGCTCAGGACTTATTCCTAGCTCTGTGCTCAAGAATCATTCATGGCTGGGTTCAAGGGACCATACATGGTGCCTGAAATCAAACCATGTCAGTCACATTCAAGGCAAATACCTTCCCTGCTATACTATCTCTCCAGTCCAGATGAAATTAATTTTAAGAATTTATTTTATTCAACTAAGTATATAAAAATCATTCCGATGTATATTGAATATAAAAAGGAATTAAATTATTTTTAAACCCAATCTCTGAAATTGTATGTTTATACTACATCTCAAATCAGATGTAGAATTTTCTTCCAAAAAATACTTCATCTCAATTTATATTTTGTCAAATATGCAGTGGTCAGAAAAATGAATGTGTTTAGGTTATTCCAGGTATCCATGATAGTTTTCTTAGAACTGAATTAAATATAAAATTCCTAATTTAATTTTAAATTAAATTAAAAGTTAAACTTTTTTTTCACTAAAAACACGTCTCAGACTGGAGGAATTGTGTAGGAAATAGATAAAAATTTACCTTGCACGTGGACGACAAATGATCTATCTTGGGACATTGTCAGAGGTGACCCTAAGCACAGAGCTCAAGGGTCTGGACACTCTATGTGTGGCCCCCCAAAACACACACATGCTCCAATCAAAACATGTTCTGTGCTCAGTGGACACATGTGTCTCACCCTTATAAGTACTGCACAATGCCATAGCAAATCAGAGAGCACGATGGTAAGAATGTGAGCTCTCTGTGACCTTTCCATGATGAATTTCTACATGCATAGCTTTCCCATCATCAAGGAAAGCACCTTCTACAAATGTGATTCGGGTCAATAAAGAGATGAAAAATTAAGGGGAAAAAATGGAAGCTCCTTGTCAGAATAGCAGAGTGTTTTGGTGGGTGCTTTAAAGAGAGGAAACCACCCTCATTTTCAGCATCTGCAGGTAAAGAGACTCCAGGTCTGAGAGGAAGCAGAATAAGCCTGGTGAACGTATCACTGTATCGATTTCCTCGAGCCGGCACCAGTAACATCTCCATATGTCCTGTCTCATAGAGCCCAAGGGCATCATCCCGCTCCAGGAACATAAAGAGCCTCAAACCATTTCATCAGGTCATCGGAATGAGGTCTATAATTGTTACTGGTATTTGGCATATCAAATACGACACAGGTAGCTTGCCAGGCTCTGCCGTGCAGGTGGCATACTCTTGTAGTCACCTCTGATCTCCAACATTTATTGATCAACCATGCGGCTGCTTGCGTGAATGATCACGCAAGCCCTGGTGAATAATCTCCCATATTTTTATATAATGTTCTATGTTACAAATGACAGAAACTTGATTCAAACTGGCTTTGACAAAGGCTCTAGAAACTCACACATCCACAGGCTCTTTAATAAGAATCTCAGGCCTGGGTAAACCCAGGGACAATTTTATTAGGAATTAATTTTTTCTCAGTCTCTCAGAATCACGACCTCTGTGTTGCCTTAAATCTCTGTTTTTCCAGCTTTGAAGCTGCTAACTGCTATCTCAGTCCTATATCCTTGCTTTAAGATCCCTACCAGGGTACCTCTTTTCCAAAAGTGCACCAAGTCCTAGGAATGATGCTCAGTGTTTTTAGTTTGAGTCATTGTTATCCCAGTCCTGAAGACAAAGGTTTAGCTCTGCACATAGAAGTCACATGCTTAAATGGAGGACAGCGGTTCCCACAACAGCAAATCACGTAGCAATAGCTAGAAGTATAGTGAGCAGGGAAGAGTCTTTGAATGTCAAATCAAGACTGAGTTTTTGGTTCTTGAAAAACGATTATGCTTTTCAGAGTTTGTTATTTTGTGAAGGAAATTGAATCATCTGCCAAGTGGCATACCCTTGCCAAAGTTAAATAAGAATTTGCTTCTTTTCAAGCTTTTTAACCTTGAGGACACTTTTTTTTTAGTTCCACTGGGCTTCAAAATCTTCTCCTGTAAAATGGGAACAGTAACAGGATTTATTATACATAGTTATGATTAAGATTACGTGAATTTTATGATGAGTAGTAGAATATGGCAGGTAACAAGTGCTGAAAAAGAAATCTTTGAAATAAATATGCAGAAGGACCCAGAGATATTGCAGGGTTTATGGCACATGGGTGGCATAGGGCCAACCCTGATTTGAGCCTTGGTACTACATGGTTCCCTGAGTACCACCAGATGAGGCCCTGAGGGGCCTAACCACCACCCCCAGCAATGCAGGAAGTGAACTCTGAACACAACAAGGATAGCCCAGTAACTCCCTGCACTACAGGACTGAATTGAGTTGCCGCCTTGCTGGCTGAGAGTCACCGTTAGGACCGTTAAGGGTCCTCAGGAGCTTAAGCACCACTTGGGAGAAACACGCACCAGATAAAAATACGTGCAGGAATGTGCTGTTATCTATTTTCTGAGAAAGGAGATTCACTGAATTCTCCACTGAGTTTATATCTGATTCTTCTGATCAAGGTAATCTACAAAAATGGAAGACACTATGACAATGTCTATAGAAAGACAAGTGAAACTTATTTTCAAAAAAAGGGGTGCATGTGTGTATATATATGTATATATATTATTTTTAGAGACACAGTTATGTCATTAAGTACAGTTTTCCTGTATTGTAATGCCCCACTAAAAATATACACACAAATTTTGTTCAACATAAAGCAGTGCAGATTTCTTTTGTGTTGTTGTTATTGGGGAAAGGTTGAGTCACAGCCAGAAGTGCTCTGATCTGAGTATCACCAAATGAAGCCCTGAAGGGCCCTAATGACCACCCCCAAGCAATGCAGGGAGTGAACCCTGAACACAGGATAGCCTGGTAACTCCCTGTACCTCAGGACTGAATTGAACTGCTTCCTCGCTGGCTGAGAGTCACCAGATAACTCCTGACTCTGCACTCAGGAATCACTCCTGGGGGCTCAGGGGAACACATGGGGTGCCTGGAATCAAACCCAAGTTGTCTGTATACAAGACAAGTACCTTACCTTGTTGTACTGTCACCAAAGGAAGTATACTTTTGTCAATATAATGGTACCAAAAGACAAACTGAGTATTATGATCCCCTTGAGGAATTAACCTTCTCTTAGGTTTATTTATTTTTGTTTGGGACCATACCCAGCAGTGCTCAGGGCTTATTACTAACTCTGCTCTCAAGAATCACTCCTGACGATGGCCCAGGATACTCAGGAATCAAATATGGGATACTGAGGCTTGAAATAGGGGTCAGCCGTGTGCAAAGCAAGTGTCCTACCTGCTGCACTATCACTCCAGTCCCTTAGGTTTATTTTTGTCATAATATTTGGTTCAAATACTTAGTGGCATGCATTAGCTATAGTAATTTTACCTTTATTATAAGTAAATAAGCATAAGATAATTGGAGACAGCCATTGTTGTGTAAGGACAGCAAATAGAAGTTTACTGGGAAGATTTGATAAAAGTAATGAAGGTACCACTGCAAAAGCAATCAGGATTTAGCCCTTACTCTGGGTATGAAAATTTCCAGACACACAGAGAAACTGAGTATTGTCTGGTCCTGATAGTACCACATTGACAAATGGTGTAAATTTGACCTTCAGAATTATTTGTTGTTGCTTACAGACAATGAAAGCTGGCTATTGAAAGTGATTTGATGCACAGTATGCCAAGGTTTCTTTGGAGTTAGTCTGCTTTATTCATCCTTTCTTTCCATCGCATCTAGTCTAAAATTAAAACCTTACAGTCACTTCATGAAGAGACTCTGTAGTTACTTTCTTGTTATGGACACACTGACTACTTGTGGAAACACCCATTAACAGCTCATCCTACAATCACTTTCAGGCAGATCATTATGGATCAGCAGCAGAATGAATTTCCCATTGCTCATCCCTCCCCTTTCCACATCCTTGCCCCAGTAACTGTCATTTCTTCATTGGTTCCTGGTGGCTCGCTTTGGCCAGTGTAGTAAAGAGAAAAGCAGCAAGGTGTCCACTCTGAGTTCAATCCTATAAGGTGATACACCTTCCTGCTGACCTCGCTTGTGCTTTTTGCTACACCACACATGTGGTTCTAAAAGAATGAAAGCTTGTGGAACAGAGCCAACCTGGCCTATAAACCAACAAACCAGCATGATAATACATGTTTATTATTATTTTATACCATTGATATTTGGGATTGTTCATAATTCAATTTGGTGTGGCTATAGATAACAAATAGACCAGCTATCAGCTAAGGAGAAACAAGGCTCGGAGAGTTTTGATCCTTCCAGGGCAAGTTTCTACAAGAAATTCTTGCAGTCCTTTCCTTTCTTCCTTCTTTTGCCTAATTGCATAATCTAGAAAGTAAAAAACCGGAATTCACAGCATACTTTTACACCTAGGGGTGGCCATGGGATCCAATTCTGAACATTATATGTTTTATTTTTTCAGGGAAAGTAATAGTCTTGCTAAGCAGAAAAGGGACTTTAGGTACTATCCATCTCCCTTCTTCCTGTCTCAAAAGTTGCTGTGATTTCTGAATCTACAGACGTCCATTTGCATCTAGGGGAGCAGCATGACGATGAAAAACCCACAGCATCAAGACGGACTGAGTAAAGGGAACAGAAAAAGCCTAGATCCCTGGTGCTGCTGCTCAGTAGCTCACTGAGCCTTTAGTCTAGTCGTTTCTCAATATGAATGCGATCAGCCACATTGATTATCTTTCTTCAGTGTGAATGCAGTTTTTCAATCCTTTTGCATTAGATTCTTCTTTATTTAAATAAATAGGCTTATTTTTTTAAAAAATAGGTTTATTTATTTAAACCTATTTAAAATAAGTTTATGAATTTTTTTTAGCTTTTTGGGTCACACCTGGCGATGCTCAGGGGTTACTCCTGGCTCTGCACTCAGGAACTACTCCTGGCGGTGCTCGGGGACCATATGGGATGCTGAGGATCAAACCCGGGCTGGCATGGGCGGCCGTGTGAAAGGCAAATGCCCTATCTGCTGGACTATCACTCCAGCCCCAAGTTTATGAATTTTTTTAAAAATTTTATTTCATTATACCACCATGAGTTATACAGTTACAAAGACACTCATGTTTGGGTTTCAGTTCTACAGTGTTCCAGAACACATCCCTTCACCAGTGCCCATTTCCCACCACCAATGTCCCCTGATTCCCTGCCCCTTCCCCCAGCCTGCCTCTATAGCAGGCATTCTTCTTCCTCTTCCCCTTCCTCTTCCCCTTCCTCCTCCCCTCCTTCTTTGTTATTCTTATTCTTCTTCCTTCTCCTCCTCATCCTCCTTATCCTCCTCCTCCTCCTCCCCCTCCTCTTCTTCTTCTTCTTCTTCTTCTTCTTCTTCTTCTTCTTCTCTCCTCCTCCTCCTATTCTCCTCCTTCTCCTTCTCCTCCTCTTCTTCCTCTTCTTTTCTCTCTCTCTCTATTTCTCTCTCCTTCTCTTGCACATTGTGGCTTGTCCTAGGGATTATTATGTAAATTCTTTATATATAAAATGAAGTACATTTCTAACCTATGTGCCTATTTAATAGTTTGAAATAGATCTGGTCTAGTCTATGTATCTCAGAAAGTCAATGCAGTTTCCTCATTGGTTACTAGAGGGACTGAGACAAAAGGAAATCTTAAGAATTGTGCAGCCATTTGTGGGAGGGGGAAGACAATATCGAGGTTATGTTTTAATGTTAAACAGGATTCCCCTAGAAACTGGTTTGGAAAGCTTAAATTATTTCTCACTGTCTTGACCCACTGAGTCTTTCCAAATGCAGTCCATATGCTATTCTTATTCTGTGTTAAGGAGCTTCACAACCTAGGTAGAATAAATCACAAAATTCTCTGAGTTACTGGAGTTGCTTTATTTTTGGTGGTCATGGTGAATGTGTGGCACAGCACCTCAATTCTGCATGAAACTAAGTGTGTACTTGCACTATATTCCCTTACTTACACAGTCTTTTTTTTTCCTTTTTGGGTCACACCAGCGACACTCAGGGGTTACTCCTGGCTCTTCACTCAGGAATTACTCCTGAAGGATTCAGGGGCCCATGTGGGATGCCATGGATCGAACCCCAGTCAGCTGCGTGCAAAGCAAATGCCCTACCCACTATGATATCACTCTGGCCCAATAAATAGTCTTAAGAGATTCCGTAGATTCTGAGATACCAATCTATGAAGTAATCAGCACATGTTACTAACCCTTAGTAACTAGTAGTAACTCTTATTAGGCATAATACATATGATTTTGCTCTATAGAAAGCCTGATATCAAGTTTGTGGGTGTATCTGAGAATCTACTTGGATATTAACAGCAGAGAGTTTACTTTAGGATATCTTTAACTGCATAAGGTGCAAAAGTGAGAAAAATGGGAAGACAAAAGCAAGGAGACAGAACAAACAATCCAATGTCACCTTTAGAGACCAGAGCTCTTGTATAATTTATTCCCTCTTGAAAGCATTGCTAGCAGAAGCTCTGATGACAAAGAGTCAGCAACCTGGCATAGTTTTGCATTTTTACACTATCCCTTAGAATATATGTTGGATCATTTTGGACCTTTTAAATATCCTTTTTGTTAATAAGAAGGATTCTAAACTGAGGAGTTCCTGAACTCACCATTTAAAAGCAAAGTCAGTGAAATAGGATTGAGACTAAGTGGTTTTTTGTCAGATGATGTCAGAAACACAGTAGGAGAATGTGGAACTGAGGTAGCAGAGGATAGGAAGCTGATAGTTGTATGCTAATGAATAAATTATGCCTGTATAATTACAACCCAATCCTGGTAAGGAGCTCTCTCTAGAATCCATTTCCAATTTGTTCTTTACCAGCAATGAATGCTGGAATATTTATCTGTGTCTCCATTTATCATTGGTTGTGGGCTGTTCATTCCCAAGGCAGTGAGACTTTGGTACTCCAGGTGGGCCCCACTTGTGGCAGTAAGTAGATCTAAGGATATATGAAGGAAGGTCTGATGCATACTGCCTATTAACAGATACACAGGGTTTTCTGGCAGACTGTCTCCCAATAGAGTTAGTATGTAGAATTCCCTAGTGAGACTGTTAATCAAGCTGCAGTTACACAGACAAGGCTATCCTAGGTCATTTCTCTGCACATTTTCTTGTTGGCTGTAACTAGCCCAAGATGGAGTCTAATGGATGCTGCTTGAAGTTAGGCAGAAAACAGGTTTTTCTTGTTTTTCTGTTACTTCTAAGTCTGACAAGATCTTGTCTTCTGGGGCTAATTAGGAAGGCTAAGTTAGCATACTGTTACATTTTTTTTTACTTATCTCACCTCACTTAGATAGCACCATCCTGCAGGTTTTGGCTCCTGGTTGTCTCCTCCCTATCATCCTAAAATCCTTGATAAAACTGTAAAATTGTCCTTGGAGTGTAAGCTATTCAAACTTAACTCTAAGTTGTACTGCCCTTTGATCCGGTGGCATATAAGGGAGTTGTGGTCCTTGTGTAGTCGGTCAGTGAGCTGCCAAGATGAGAGCTTCTACCCCTCCAGCTGGTGATTATTAAAAATATTAATGGAAATACGTCTTGTTCCTGGAGTCTCATCTCTGCGCCTCCGACCTTACAGGACATTCCTGCTTCACCACTCATGGCTGGCCATACTCCTATAACCAAAGAAGGCTCTTAAGCAGAGAATCTGGGGAACATGCATTAAGAACCTATTCATGTTTACATGAATATTTAATGCTGAGAGTTTACGGTTGCTAGGGCTGGGGGAGTAAAAATATATAGCACTTGAGCAGGACTGAGAACTAGATCGTTGGTAAGAAATGCCGATGAACAAAGGTAAGTGCCCAATGAAAGAGGTGCAGATATATGTAATTCATCTCTAATTTCTTTTCATTGCCTTTCTTTGGATTTTAGAATGTTTAAAATTATAAAAATAAAGATTCTGATTTATCACCCCTGACCTCCTATATTGATTGAGTAATAGGGTACATCTAGACTGTGTAACATTCTGAAGCTATGATAAAATGATAGTTCACAAGTACTTTCAATGACAAGGAGAAAAGTTGACCAATTTATTGTTAAGTTAATTAATACAAAAATGTAAGAGCCAATATATTTAAGAGAGTTTTTACTATTTAATGTTGGAAGAAATTTTGAGAAGACTTTGAATTGCGTACTTAATTTTTCTGCTCTTATAATTTTCCAGGATTTACATCTTTTTCTACCATGGAAATATATTCCTTACATAGCTAGTCCACAAAATCTTTGAGAAAAATGTCATATTTAACATTAGCAATAATGACCCTAAAATGATTTTACTGATTTGACCTATCTGAAACTCTACCAGTGATCTGTTTTAGTACTAAGCTCAGGAAGCCTAACTCCCAGGAGATTAACATCATCCACACAGTTCTCTTCACTCCCTAGAAGTTCATATCACATCCCAGTTTAGCCAACAAACTAGCACATATTCATTTAGAATGAATATACATAGTTCCCTTTAGTGTGCCAGTATTTCCTTAAGACCAATCAGTCCTGGCCCTCACAGTGACAATATGTAACAAATAGAAAAGGTAAATAACATTTATCTTTGAGAAGTGTTATGCAAGAGATGCACAATTCTATGTGAAACAATAGTAAGATATTTTTGATTTACTAGTAAGATACTTTGATTTATTGTGGCCCTTAGCAAGTAAAATTCATCCTGAGTTCCAATAGAATTTCAGAAGTCAATCAGACAAATATGACTGTAATTCTAAATATATGTATTATGTCATCACTCTGGGGTCTTGAGTTACTTTGTTCAAACCTTTGTCTTTAAAGATCTAGCCATCCCTTGGTGAGCCACAATCAAGTTATCTGAAATAAAGAAAGAAAACACCCAATATTGAATCAAGTTCCCTAATGTCTGAAGGAAGATGTGAGAATGCACAGGAAAATGCAGTCAATAAGTGCTAAGTTATCAAGCAAGACTGTGGAGGTAACGTAGCTTAGGTTCCTTCTTTGTGCAAAAAAAGATAGATTGCAGGACGCAGGGATGCCTAAGTGGTAAAGTGCCTGCCTTGAAAAGTGAGGCTGCAAGTTTGACCCTGGTTCTGTCCCACACACACCCAATTCAACAGTGTGACACTGTCATTTGAGATCCCTAACTCCTCAACTAAAGTGTGCCTACACTGCAACCAAATGTGTGGCCTCCAACCATTTTAACA
This sequence comes from Cryptotis parvus, assembly GCA_021461705.1. Lineage (NCBI taxonomy): Eukaryota > Metazoa > Chordata > Mammalia > Eulipotyphla > Soricidae > Cryptotis > Cryptotis parvus. The sequence goes on along the minus strand of JAJIBD010012700.1, from coordinate 67,423 downwards.
ACAAAGAACAAAGCAAAACAAAGTAAAGGCAGAGCCAGAGACACAGCTCACTAGAGTGGATGTTTTGCATGCACATGGCCTGGTTCAATCCCCAGTACCTTATGGTTACCTTCAAAGAATGATTCTCAAGCACAGAACTGAGAATTGCCTCTGAGCACCATCAGGTGGTGTGGACTCCCAAAAAAGGAAGGGAAGAGGAATAAATTTTAAATTAATTATAAAAGTATGATAATATTCCAAGCAAGGGAACTACTTGTACAAGGCCAATGCCAAGATTCCTTTAGACAGTGGATGGTCAGTGGAAAGAATGGCATGTCCTTGAAATTGATGTGGTGGGAACCAAGAAGCAAATGATGGTGAGATGGGCACTTATGTGCTGGAAGACTTAAGCGGCAATTGTACTATCTGGAAAAAGAGGAGCCCGAGGTACTGACCCATAGTGACCCAGAGTTTAATAGAGTGACTCACAGAAAATATATTTTCATCCGTGAGAAGCTGGGATGACAGGGGTTTCTCTGGGGTTTTTAGCCTCTGACAAAATACAATTCTATTAGAAATGGAAACATCATTTTTTTTTTTTTTTTTCATCTTTTTTAAGTATTTTTATTATACCACCGTGAGATATACAAATAAAAAAGATATACAATTAAAAAGTTCATATTTGGGTTTTGGTCATACAGTGTTCTAGCACCCGTCCCTCCACCAGTGCCCATCTCCCACCACCAACGTCCCCGGTTCCCTCCCCCTTCCCCCAGCCCCCTCCATGGCAGGTTCTTTATTTCTTTCCCTTTCGCTCTCTTTCTCTTTTCCTTCCCTTCCAGACTATGGATTACAGAACATACATTAAGAGGTTGTCATGTGTATTCTTTTGCCTCTATTTAATGCTCAGTTCTAGGTTGGCATTAGTACCCTCGACAATTATTAGCACACTGTTCCATTTTCTGTCTTACCTAACCTCTGACTCCCACACGTTTGTGATAATTTAGAAATGGAAACATTCTTGAGTGAGTTTTATCTAATTCATTCATCTCATTTATTTGATCCAGCTTTCTTCTGCCACAAGAAAATGTGCTAAAACCTAACCAATTTCATTTGAACTTTTTCAAAATAATTCTGCCCAAGTAAGACCTTATTCGAAAGACTCAGCTTTCCTAGCATAAACCCCTGAACCAAAGATGCTTTTCCGACTTCAGGAATCTTTTGGAAATCCTGCCCAAACTCTCTTAGTCACGAAAGTGGTTGCCTCCTGTGGTGTATTGGGTCCAGCGACAAGGTGTGGACCTCCACACTCAATATATCTTTTTTTGGGGGAGGGGTCACACCCGGCAATGCTCAGGGGTTACTCCTTCCTGGCTCTTTGCTCAGGAATTACTCCTGGCGTGCTCGGGGCATCATATGGGATGCCGGGGATCCAAGTTAGGTCAGACGCGTGCAAGGCAAATGCCTTACCCGCTATGCAATGCTCGCGCCCCCACACTCAATCTATCTTACTGGGATGGCTGCAGAGACAAAGGGATGAGGACATTCCCTACCCATGCTGGCAGATAGGCAACACACTTCCTGAGCATGCCCTTCTTCACAGCTTCCATTAGCAGTTCCTCAGGCCAGACCACACCTTGGAAGGTCATTGGTTGTATTGTCTTTACATGTAGCCCCTACAGTTTTCAAGCTCTTTCCAGGGACGGTAAGTTTCTGAATAGCTTTGTACTCTAACAGTCCTTGAACAGTAACAGAGAAGTCAGTCTCATCTCAACTTCACTGCACATTGTAAATCCCCATAAGGCAGAGCTATATTTTCTTTATTGGCAGGATTAACCCCTGGTAGACCAGTTACCCCAGGAGTCACTTTTGTTCAAAACTTTTCTTTGCGTAGCACAATGTTGTTTTTACTTAAGTTAATAGCTTATTAGGTGTTATGTGGAAATATTGGGGTATTGGAGTCCATACCTTTAAGCCCTGTCCTTGATAACAGCAGTGAGCCCTAAGCCAAGGTTTATTTTCAATTCTAGGTTTTCTTATAAAAGCCCTACACACTCGTCTTCACCCTTCAACCACAGAATGGAGTCTTGCATTTAGAAATATTTGTCGGTTAATAAATAAGCCCATTAATACTCTCTTCCCTATCAGAGCAGACGACTTTCTGATGGGAAATTGAATACTAGCAGAGAAAGTTCTTTGGAATCTGGTTCACTGTCCCCCCAACTCCGACCTGACCACAACTAATTCATCTCCTGGGGAAACGGGGCAGTTTCCCTGGATCTTTAGTGCCCTCTAGTGGTTATTTTAGTCTGAAATTCCCTGGAATTTACCATCCTTTCTCCTTGCCCAATTAATTCAGCCAGCTCTTATTTAAGGAGAATGAAGAGATCCTTTCCCTTTGCTTCTTCTGAAAATCTGAAAGCAAATTTAAGACTGTCCAGTTACTGACAGGGTATATCTGGATTCAAAACTTTCTGGTTTTTGGCTTGTGTTTTAATGATCTTTGAAATCATTTTACTGCCTGCTCTGTACTCCAAAATGGCTCTTTCCTCACCCTAATACATACTTCAATTTGATCTTCCATTTTGTTACAATGTATCCTGAAAGTCTATTTTTCTCACACAAATACTGGAAAGGCCCAACTGATTCCTCTATGTGGAATGGGTTAGGTTTCCTTGTTCAATGAACCCAAGTGCCTCCTTCCTCTCCCAAATTTCTGCTTAATTCCAGACCCTGGAGTATCAGAGAGGCTTGCAGGACCAGGAACTGGTACTATCTTTGTGACTTTGGTAGGTAGGTGAATCCAAGTGCGGTTTGAAGTAGACCGATGGTCATTTTTATCAATCGATTTGTACAAACCCATAGGAAACTTTCCTAATATAAACAGCCTGTGTTATTGTTGGATCACCTTCATCTGACCCCCTGGAGCTCTAAAAAAACCCATCATGCTCACATGGAGTCAATCCAAACCAGGCAATCAGGCCACTTGTCAGGATGGAGGAAAAGGAGTCTAGGAGTCTGATGACATATGAGTCTCTTAGGTGGAAACAAAATAATAATAAATATTTTCTTGACTGGTAAAATTATGACCATAGCTTTTATACTAAACCAATACGATCATCTCCAGATTATGGATGAGGAAAAGTGAGACTCAGAGTTAAAGCTATTTAAAAAATTATTAATGCAACCATGATTGTTTTGTTTGTTTTTTGGTCCACCCGGCAATGCTCAGTGATTACTCCTGGCTCTGCAATCAGGGATCATTGCTGGCAGCCTGGGGATGTGGTATGTGGAGTGCTAGGGATAGAACTCAAGCTGCTTGCAAAGTAAATACCCTCTCTGCTGCGCAATAGCTTCATCCCACCGCAATTAACAAAGTCAACATCAGTGTCAACTTCCCTGCACTGATGCCCCCCCATTTCCCTCCCACCCCCCCAGCCTACCTCTTTTGACAGACACATTTTTTCAATGTATTTGCAGTCTCATTGATGTTTTCAGTTTCGTTGCTTCTGTGGTTCAGATAATCCATGACTCTACACTGCTAGTGTATCTTAGGCCCCTGCCTCCTGCCCCTACTATCTCCGGTTCTCTTTGTCTTACCCCCCAATTGGTTTCTTTCCTGTCCTAGGCTTCACATTTATATATCTAGGGACCAGGGTCACCTAGGCATCCCCCTCTTTTGATACCATGCACTCCCTTCCTGTTATACCACATAGAAGTAAAACCATTCAGTAAAGGTACTTTAAAAAGATCCCATAAAAAAAAAGAAGCAGAATTAGGATCCAAATCCAATTCTGATTCTTTAAAACTCATCCCCCTTTTTTCAGTTTTGGAGTCATATCCAGAAGAGTTCAGAGGTTACTCCTGGCTTTGTGATCAAGTATCACTCCAGAAACAGTATGCTAACAATTGTTGAGGATACTAATACCAACCTAGAACTGAGCATTAAATACAGGCAAAAAGATACACATGACAACCCTTTAATGTATGTTCTGTAATCCATAGTCTGGAAGGGAAGGAAAAGAGAAAGAGAGAGAAAGGGAAAGAAATAAAGAACCTGCCATGGAGGAGGGCTGGGGGAGGAGGGAAGGAACCGGGACGTTGGTGGTGGGAGACGGGCACTGGTGGAGGGACGGGTGCTGGAACACTGTATGACCAAAACCCAAGTATGAACTTTTTAATTGTATATCTTTGTAATTGTATATCTCACAGTGGTATAATAAAATACTTAAAAAAATACATACTGAAGCTACTGTGGAAGAAGGGAAACCTGTCCTTAAAACCAGTGAAATAAAATAAGCATTACTAAAGGCGAAGGGATTAAGGGTTGGGATTTCTCATGAGTTCTGGAATCCAGAAAGCAATGCTGAGCATGCTGGAACATGGACTTACTGTTGCCAAGTCTAATGGTGTCTGACATTCTTGGTTCTTCATAGTTGGATCCGCACCATGAGCTAAGAGCAGGGCACATAACTGTGTCCTTCCTTTTTGGGCTGCTTCATGAAGAGGAGTTAATTCCCACTTATCTTGGCATTTACACATGTGTTGTATTTTATCAATAAGGCCGCTATTTCCAGGTGCTAAACAAAAGCATACAGAGATGAAGAATTAAAAGTGGGATCTTCACAAAAAAAAAATAAAATGAATCACTCCAGAGAAACTCAGGGGACTACATGGGATGCAAGGACCAAACCTGGGTCAGCCACATGCAAAAGCAAGTGCCCTGCTCACCATTAGACTCTCTGAGACCCTCACACTTTAACCAAGCTCCCTCTCTTATCTTACTTAATTTACTTATAAGCTCCAAAATCATTGTTTATCTGAATGGTGCCTCTGGCATTTATCAGAGCATAGACACAAATTTGTAAAGAATGGATTGAACTGGCTTTGAGGGACCTGACAGCCTTGAAGAATCAAGATTCTAGACGGGGTCTGAAGAGGTCTTGATATTTAAGGTGTCCTTATTCTGCAATCTCAACACCTGGGAGCAATTTAGAAACATAAACTATTAGACCCTATGCCAGATCTGGGGAAGGACCGGCTTCAGCACAGCAGAACTGGTATGCTCTATACCCTGAGCTTTTCAACTTTGTATTGCATGCAGACCTGTTGGGGATCTTGTTAAATGCAGATTTTGATACCGGGGGCGCTAACTGGGTGATGCTGAATTCTCCTTCTCCAAGCAGCTCTCAGATAGTGCCATGAATTCAGTGTCATGGATCACAGATGGAATCACACAGCCTTGATCTGCCATTCTGAAACTTGAGCCTGCATTCAAATCAACTAGTTAATAACCAGCTTATTAATACAGATACTTGATAACACAGATATCTGGGCTCCGCCCCAAAATATCCTGATTCAGAAGGTCTGGGGCACAGCCCAAGAGTCTTCTCTCCGAACAGGTTCCCGGAGGATACTGCAGGTACTGCTTTAGCCTAACAGAACATCCTTCAATTAGACAATAAACTTAAGGCATTTGGGCTTTGTATTTTCATGAACCCAACTCTGCCTTCAAGACCTGGCATTGAGAGACTTCAGGGGACTTCAGAGACCAGAGGCCAAGCCAGAAAAAACATCCTGACTCACTGCATTCGGTGCTGTTTACTCTGCGCCAGCTGCTTCTGAAGCTCCATAAACCCTCGGGCACCCAACCACTGCAGTATTTCTGGTGTGCCTCCTCCATAGTGAGCCAGCGCTGCAGGCTCTTGAATCCCAATCAGACACATATGTCATCAGCACAATCTGTGAAAACACAGTGGCCTCCTACTTCACAGCTCTGTGAAAAGAGGGCTTTGGAAAAAACCAGCCAGCCAGGCTAGCAGACGTGGTAGAAAGAAAAATGCAGCAGTGAACCGACAAACTGAGACAAAGTGAATCAGCACAGGCTTTGGAGGAAGCTAAAAAGCAAGATACTGACAAAGCCGGCACCCAGATTCTGCTGGGCAATGCTGAAAAGGTTACTTGACTCCTCTGAAGTCTAAAAGATGCTTTTCTCTATCAAACATTTCTAATGATAGTTTAGGAAATATTGTTCATAGTGGTATTTAAGTTTAGGTATTGATATACAAAGTTACTGCATACTATAACCCACTAAAATGTCTATGACTTTCCACCCTGTCCTTACTTAATGCCAGCTCTGATCTGACCTTCCTATTCCTCAACACACCCCATTATTTGTTGATTGACAATTACAGTTTTTGTGCAAACTCTTACTTCCCTTGACCACCACCTAGGTATTCTTCTAGACTCTCCACCTGTGTTCTTCCAATCAAGTGATTCATTCTCCCATTCCCTCATCTTCAGCCTGGAGCTCTCAGGTCCTTAATCCAGTGCTCAAAGTTTGTTATCGATTGACCTTACCCTTTATCAGTTGTCAATTATCATTGCCCATGCCCTTGATTTTTTTTCTCTATACACCACTTAGGAAAACAATATTCTCTCTCTAGGAATACAAACAAGAGTGCTTCAGAGTGGGGGAAACAACAGTGACTGTTAGTTTCAGTTATATGAAACTGATTAATAGATCAGTTAGTTTCTGTAATATGAAAAATCACCCAATATTTATAGGCTTGAAAAAGAGACCATTTATTTCTATTTTATTGATCTATTAATAATAGATCAGTTAGTTTGTTATGTGAAAAATCACCCAATATTTATAGACTTGAAAAAGAGACCATTTATTTTTATTTGAAAAAAGAGGCCATTTATATTGCTTGTGAGTCACTGAGAACAAGTAATAGTATGTATCCTCTAGGTTCGAGAGACTTGGAACTGACATTCCAAGACTTGTTATATGCTGAGGGCCAAAACAAGATCCCAAGCAAGCCTATTCCTTGATGAGAAGAATGATATGTCAGGATGAGAAGACTGGTATGTTGGGAGGGAAGAGATCATCTGCAAACTTCCAGAAAGGAATTTTCTCAGATTAGGAGACGCTGAAACAGATTAGAACACAACTAATTTATTTGGTTACTTGGGAAATAAAGGAAATACTGAAGGGTAGGTAGAGATTGAGATACAGAGGTGACCATTCAGTGAAGTGCATGTAATCCAGCCAAAGAGCTCTCAGGGCTTAATTCTGCTGGCAAAGTCTTTATATACTGGACATGTGCCTCTTTGTTATGCTACCAAAAAGAGGGAACTGGAATATTTATACATCAACTAAGGTCTATAATTTATTGAGGCATATTCCCAGGTTATATACATTGCTTTAGTTTCTAACACTGACAAAGAAGCTACAGAGATCAGAGTAAGGCCTGGAAAAAAATCCAAATCCTGGCAACTGATGGTCTTGCTTCTGTGCACTGGGAAATAAGAGAGGGAAGTATTCCCTCTCCTAGAGCACAGTAATGATTTCTTATGTTTAATAAGAGCAAACAATCTGAAGTTTAGTCTTAAGCAATTTTTAGCATGTTTTTATATCTGAAACTTGATGCCTTCGCTCGCTTGCTGGCAAAGGTTGAGACGCTAGACGGCATTATATAAAGTTGTCCTGCAATGTAGGTCACAAAATGCTGTGCAGGCTCTAGTGGTACTTGAGGGTAAGTGAGCAGCAGCGGGCATTGAGGACAGTGGTGGCAGCAGGTCAGCTCTCCAAGCCCACCACTCCATCTGAAAGGCCGCCTGGTGGCAACACCACCAACCAGGGTGGCCAAACACCAAAACCGTGGGAGCAGCACTGACTCTTTATGATAAGAAGGGGTTGTGGAAGCGCTGGGAAGGGATGAAGCAAAGAGAACCAAGTTTTCAGAAATTTGGTATGCATGAAAAAATTAGAAAGAAAAATGCTAAATTTATTGCCAAGATTTTATTCTCTGGTTTTGAAATGGAAATAGGAAGGTAGGATGAAGTTGAAAGTGAGGGTTACAGAGTTTCAGCATTTTATTTAAATCATTTAAAATGGTTGAGACTGAAGGTCAGTGACTATTTTTTTTTTTTTTTTACATCAAACGCCAACTTCTTCTGTCCTTCCAGGATTTTAGATGGTTGGCATATTACTAATTCTACCTTTACTTAAATTTCAGAAAAGTTGGGGGGGGCGTTTAGCATGTTCTCCTGTAACCCGCAAGATGTGGTAGGGTTCAAAATTAACGTAAATCTGTTTCTGGAATAAATGTCCATGCTTTCCCTTACTGAATACTAATTTACTTATTTATAAAAGATGACAGTAGGTATTTCAGGGAATTGTCATAAATATCCTATGAGGTGACAGCTTTACATGCCCAGCATCGTGACTGAAATAAGATAGTCCTTCAAATAATGCTCACCTCTGTCCCATACCATTAGTGGTCTGGGACCAGGATTAAGATGCTTGGTACTGTATCAAGGATTAGGATACTTACACTAAGTTAAATTTGACAATTGACTAATTGTTTGGATAGGTTAGAATCAGAAATATCTTAAACAAAACCTTATCCTGACTCTCCAGTATTCAAAGACAGAATCAATCTAAGAGAGAAAATGTTTTGTAGAAATACAGCTAGAGAGAAATCCCTCCATATAGATACAGATACAAATGAAGGATGATAGTATTTAGTAGAAATTATACCCTAACTTTTCTCAAGACTTTAAATCTGCCTAGAGCTGGCACTAACCTATTTCCAGAGAAAACCTCAGTGGCTTGGTGTGGCTTAAAAAAAGATACCACTAGCTCTCCTTTGGATGAGAAGAACTCTTGATTCCTTATGCAAATTAGAGAGAGCCCAAAGCTAGCCTTACCACCTCCAATTGCTAGAAGGATAATAGGGGCTGAGGTGGGGTTGGGGGCAGGGGAGGGAGTGATATATCTATTAGAGATATGGAATGCAATTACTTGTCTGCACAAATTAGAAAAGAACTTCCCGAGAGATGAACATTGGATTCCTAAGGGTCTCAACTTACCTGAATTTCTCTGAGCCTGAAAGAGACTAACCCTATTCAAACACTGAGAAGCAAATGGGTCAGGATGGCTCCATGTAAGGGTTGCAAATAATTTGTATTTTCTCCACTCTTAAGTGCCTACCAGAAGTATGCATGTGTGGTAGGGGCTTATGTCTACCTATATGTATAGATCAAACTCCTAAGAAAAAAAATAATATTAACTCAAATAAAATCTATTCATAGCTCCCTTAGGTCAGATATCCATGCCTGGATTAATTAATCATGAGAAAGAATGGCATGTCGTCGATGGTCTCATCCTAATCCAAAATGGATCCTGTGAACAGGGACATTTTTCAAGAGGGACGGTAATGATGCCATCAGTGAAAACTGCCTGATATACTTTTAGTTGACGTACAGAGTACATTCAAAAAAAATACTCACGAGAATACCACCACCTTTTAACTTTCACAAAGTTTATACCTATTTAATATAAACCAGCTCATATAAAAGATCACAGTAGCCAGCACTCCAACACCCCATGTCTTTTCTTTCCTTCCTCCCTACCAAAGGCAATCACTTTTCTGATCCTTAATATCATTCATTAGTTTTCTCTTATTTTGTATGCCTATAATCATACAATATGTATTTATTGTGTATTACTTATTTTTATTCAGCATTATATCTGCAATTTATAACCACATTATTGTGTGTAGTTAGAGATTATTGATTCTCATTATTGTGATAATGTTTCATTACTCAGACACATGGGGTGAGCTTCTACCAGTTCTGCCTGTGCTCAGCTGATCATGAGGTGCCCAGGAGGGAAGACAAGTTCTAGTCTTGGCCTGCCATCCCAATAGAGCTTCACGAGAAGCCATAGGAATCCCCACACCATGAGGGCCGCCATTTTCAACATCCTGACTCCACAGCTCATCAGAGCTCCACCCAAGAGAAAAGCCGATCTCAAGCCCTGCTCTCAGAGTTCCACCCTACAGCAAAGATATTTCAAGCACAGGTATGCCAATGGGCAGAGCTGCTACCAGCTCTGCCCTGTGCTCAGCTGATTGTGAGGTGCCTGGCAAGGAAGGCGAGATCTAGCCCTGGCCCACCATCCCAATAGAGCCTCTCAAAAGCCAGAGGAACCCCACACACACACACCATGAGGGCCGCCATTTTCAACATCCGGACTTCACAGCTAGTCAGAGCTCCATCCAAGAGAAAAGCTGATTTCTCCCTGTTGCGGTTCATCAGTAAATGCACGAAATGAGAGCCTGCTTTTGAGAGTATGCCACCCGCATAGCAGAACCTGGCAAGTTACCTGTGTCATATTTGATATGCCAAAAACCAGTAACAATTATAGACCTCATTCCCATGACCTGAAGAAATGGTGTGAGGCTCTTCATGTTCCCAGAGTGAGCAGATGCTCTTGGGCTATACTAGCATGTAACAGGACATATGGAGATGTTACTGGTGCCCACTGGAGCAAATTGATGAACAACGGGAAGAAAAGCGATACAAGTGATTACTGTGTAACCCATTGTATGATTATAGCAAAATTTATTTATTCATTTTGTTGTTAATAATTTTGAATTGTTTGCAGTTTGGACCATTTCCAATATTACTGACATATAGATGCCTTTTTGAAATTACCATTTTTGTCTTTTGGTATACACATTTCATTTGAATGTTGCTTGATTAGAAATTAAAATGTTCTAGATACTGTTTTCCCTCCAGCCCTGTCATGTATACACACACATACACACACATAAATAAGGGTAAATTTATACACACAAACATTTACACACAAGTAAATAAGAGTAAATTAATACACACAAACATGCACACATCCACATATAAGTAAATAAGAGTAAATTGATTTTTGACATTTATACTCAGCTTCCTAAATGATCACTTTAAAGGGTTGCCACTATATTTAAAATTTTCATGTGCATAATTTATTTTTTTTCTGTCAGTCATTTAGACTTCAATGAAAAATCTTATAAATATATAAACTGGAGTCAAAGATGTTAGAAAGGAAGGTCTTCTATACATAAGCAGATATTATTAATCAGCTAGTATTACTGGTTTAAAACAGGTGTCATTTATAAGATAAGAAGCAAAAGGGAGGGGTCAGAGCAATAGAATAGAGGATAGGGAATTTGTCTTGCATGCAGCCGATCTGGTTCAATCCTGGCATCCCATATGGTTCTCCAAGCACCACCAGGAGTAATTCCTGAGTGCAGAGCCAGGATTAATCCCAGTGTGACCGAAAAAAGCAAAAACAAAAAAGAAGAAGCAGAAATGAGCTACTTCTACTTATTTTCATCTGTCCTTTTGGCAGTTCAGCCTCACGCCCCCAAAGAAAGAAGGGCAACAAGCTTGATACAGATTCGCAACCTTGCCAAACATTGGATTAATTCAAAGATATCACAACCAAATCAAGTTCCTTAACTATAACAATTGTAGAAAATCTTATTATGTTGTTTTTTATTTCAAATATTTTGAAAAAGCTTATCAAGGATGCAAGATATAAATCTATCTGGAAAAAATTTAAGATAGTAATAAGGTAACAGAAATATTAATTATCTATCACTATCACTATCTTCCCGTTAATCATCTATTTGCTAGAGTGGGCACCAGTAATATCTCCATATGTCCTGTCTCATGCTAGTAGAACCTAAAGGCATCCGCTTGCTCCAGGAACATAAAGAGCCTCAAACCATTATATTAGGTCACGGGAATGACCTAATATAAATGTTACTGGTATTTGGCATATCAAATACTACACGAGCAGCTTGCCAGGCTTGCCGTGCCGGTAGTAGCATAATGTTGTAGTCACCTCTAAATAAAGGGCCGGGCTGGCTGTGATAGTTTGGTCTGCTGGGTGGAGTTGTGACGAGAGGGAAGTCCGGATGTGGAAAATGGCGGGCCCCATGGAGTAGGGGAGGGTGGTCGGGCTTGTTGGAAGGCTCTGCTGGGGTGGCAGACCAGAGCTAGAACCCGCCATGCCTCCCGGGTGCCTCATGAGCAGCTGGGCACAGGGAGAGTTGTGGAGTTGTGACCATTAATTATCAAACTGGAATTTTAAAATAAGAAACAAAAATACTTCAAAAGAACTATAAGCATATTTGAAACCAATAAAAATTAAATTCTTAGAGAATAAATAGAAAATATAAGTAAGAATCAATAGAAACATTAGAGCTAAGACTACATAATAACTGAATCAAAAGCTCAACAGATGAGTTATACACAAAATGAAAGGAACAAAATAATCAGAAAACTGTAAGATGGAATAATATAAATTATTCACTTGAAGAGTAGAGATATATAATTTAAAAAAAATTCAGCAAAGCCTTAGGGACTTGCAAAATTAAAATAAAAGATAAAACATTTATATTTATAGAATCCCTGATGAAAAAAAAAAAGAGGGGGAGGATGATAAATCAATTGAGTAAATAATGGCTGGATCTTTCCCTAATCTGGGAAATGACCCAGCTTGTAGACTGAAGTAGCTGAGAAACACTTAAGCAAGATAAGCCTTAAAAATGTATACACAGAATATGAACTCTTAAGATGAAGAAAATCTTGAAAGCAATGAATGAAAAAAGTCAAATGTCCTACTGAAAGAAATACTTAGGATAAAAGTGACTTCTCACCAAATATATGGAAGTGAGAAGGGAGATGCCCAATAATTTTCAGTAGCTAAGAGTAAATACAGTGAACTCAAAGTCCTTGGTCAGTTTCCATTGGGGAAAAAAAGGAATGAAGACATTATTTATTTGGGAATAAAAAGGAAATTAAGACATTCTCAGATGAAGGTAATCAAAGGAAATTAATCAGTAACAGAATTCAAAGAAACAAAATTATGAAAGAGAAACATGGACTATTAGGAAAAAAGAAATGCATCAAATTTTGGTTGGGGCCAGGGGTGTGACTTGAGACTGGGCCACATACCCTGAATGTGATCCCCTTCGTGGTCAACAGCCTGTGCACTGGCCTGCTTATGCGCTTCCCTCTCCACCTCCCACCTCAGTCGCACTGCTGGGCATCGCACGGACACATGCACCCTAAGCAGAGATCAAGACCAAATTGTCAGCATGCAAGGCAAGCATCCTACCTGCTAGAGTATTGCTCTGCCCCCAAATGCTTTTTAGTTAAAAAAAAAATCAGGGGCTATAGAGATGATGCAGCCAGTAAGGCACTTGCTTTGCATATGGCAACCTGGGTCAGATCCTTGGCATCCCATGTGGTCCCTTCGACACTTGTTGGGTCACACCCTACTTAGCTTCCAGCTACACTTAGCTTGCAGCCCCTCCCAGCTCTGCTAAGGAGGCTTTGAATCATCTCTGGTGCTTGTAAGCACCAGAAGGCCACCTAAATTGCTGCATTTCAATAGAGTTGTTTACCTGTATTCATCTCTAGATATGGGAAGTTTGGCGATTTCTATCTATAAATAAGCTGGGAGAAGAGAGCAGGATCTTTTTTGCCATTTTGGCTTCCCTTGGCTTCTGCCTGTCCGTCCTCTCCGTTGGGCTTCAACACGTGGTGGCAGCCATCTTGGCCTACATGTGGCTGGGGTCTAGCTGGGAACCCAGAGTCCGGAGTTTTTTCCTCTTCTTGGATTGTATATCGGAACCTGTGATAGTAAAGCCTTTTAAAAACTGTGCCGGATTCGTGAATTTTCATCTGTTCCCCCCTGCGGCCTCGGAGGTAGAAGAGAACTTCTCTCCTGATACTGTTGGGGACACCAGCGACTCCCGGACAGACACTGACAGGATTGGCTCCAGAGTGCAGAACTAGGGGTAATCCCTAATCATTTCCAGGTGTGAAAATGGAATCCTCTCCCATCCCCATCCCCACAATCAAAAAATATCAAAGCCACCTCACTACTTCCTATTTCCAGACACTGTACACTAGCTTCTTAAACTAGTGCATATATCCCAGTCATGCACAGGGAACTGAAATGAAGGCTAAAGATTAAGAAAATCCACAACTATCTTTATCAGCTCAAACATTTTATGAAAATAAGAGAAATAGAGAATGAATTAAGAAAATGTAAAAGCATTATACTGGGTCCACTGAAGGGAGAAGCTGAGCTGATGTCTGCTCTATATTTGAATGCTGTGCACAGATTTCATGATGGCAATAATAATTTATTGACAAAATGCTTTTATTGAGTTGCCTTTATTAAAGAGACCAGGCAGGCTTTTTCACCAGCTTGCTACAATTAAAGGCCAGTAAACAGGCTTGCTATTTAGATTGAAAAGCAGCAGTTAAGTTTGCTTGGCTATAAATAGGAAGTAACTTCACATTATGGCCCCAATTGCACACATCAAAGACTCCAGTCCAGACTTCCAGAATTTATTTCTACCAGAGAAGCCTATCAATTGTCAAATTCTGCCCTTAATACTGACAATTTCTTAGAAAGTAGAAGTAGGTAAATTATGCATAATTCTAGATAATTACTAGGATGTGCATGAGGCCTGGTAATCAGTACACATTTTCTAAATCTAAATTTACAGTCTTCCAGCTTTTGGATTTTTTTTTAATTTAACATTATCAACCCATGTTTTGCCTTGGGTAGCTATCAGTGCTGGCTCTTCTTGGGAGACGGGTGAAGACCATATTTAAGAATTCGGAAAAGAAGAGGGAAAATATGGGTCCCTACTCAAGTTTCTCATCCAGCTGAGTGATTCTGTAAAAAGATAAAATATAGTCAGTCAGTACTGAATATCTTTAATTTAAAAGGGAAAATAGTTAAAATGGTGGTTGCTGAGCATGTGCAGAGTTTTGAATGCGACTCAACCCAACAAGCTCTCCCCACTCTGAGTGGTCCTGATGACTACCCAAGTCATCAGGACCCTCGGTGGGAGAGGTGTGTCGTGAGCACCTTGTGTCCTGCCCATACCAATGACCAGGGACAACAAAGACTGTGGCTCCTACTAAACAAATAAATCAACAAATTCCAAGTCCCATATATTCCATAAACAAGCACAGGTACTGACTTTATAGAACCATTAATTCATTTTATTCAACCTCTTTATTTTCTGCAGGAGGGCACCAGTATCTCAGGAAGCCCTTGGAATTGTCCAAGGTCACAAAACTTGACAATGGCAGACCTAGAGATCAACAGGTTTCCTGATTGACCCTCCAGTATCTATTGAATTGGGGGCAATGCCCTTTCATCCTTTCCTGTGCAAAAAAAAAAAAAAAAAGTAATAAGGCATTCAAAATGTGCATTATCTCTTTGATTGCAAGAAAAATTCCAAAGGAGACACTGAACCACCTCTGCCTCATATCTAAGCCAAGAATTCCAGTTTTTAAAATTCCCCAAATGAATGATTTTTAAAAAGTCCATCTTGATTGATTTATACCTTTTTTGAGGCTTAGGAATATTGTTTTTGAGTTTGTGCCTGTCCTGTGTTACCCAGTGATCTTCCAGATATCTATTACTCACCTTTGTTCATGTTTGCATATTCTGTTACCTACTCTCATCTTCTCTATGCAACTCTGTGCTGCAGGAAACTGACAAGTGATTACAATGGTACCCAAATCCTTTGGCTACCACTGGGCCTGACTAATGTAAGGCAGGGCACCCATGGCAGACAGACAGTAACAGGTTAAGAAGCCAGGAGTTTTATGCCTGCACTTCCCACTTCCTTCAGGGTTACCCAGTTGAGTCTAATTCCCAGTACAAGTTCCAGCTTTATCAAATCCAGTTAGACAATTGAGAATAACTGTTACAGTAAGCCGCTGTTTGCAGGAATAGGTGACTGTGTGGCAATAACTGAATGATATTAAATGTTATACCCAAAAAGTAATTCAAGATGACATAACCACCCTAAAAAATTTAGGTAAACATCTCTCTTTGAAGACCAAAACGGAAGTGAACAATAGGCTTGACTTTGCAAACTTAACTCTAGACCAAAGAGGAAATGGAGAAACCTAGGTCCCTGTAACTTAAAGTTTCCATGAAAAGTAAGAGACTCACTCTCCAAACTCACTGTTTGAAATCAAAATAAAAGTTTGAGGTATCTTTATCCAAAACAAAAGCCTGCAACACATTCTTAGTACTACTGTGTGAGTTATGTGTGTCATTTATATATAGACATGTAGCAGGGAAACTGTAAGATAGAGTCTTTCATCCTTGATTTTAGGCTTAGCTCTCTGCTCTCTTGGTAGCTAACTTTGTATGTAATGACTCTAACATCAATAATTTGAGAGCTCAATTTACCAATCTAGACATCATTTGGGACTACATGGCATTGGAAAGAGGTTGAAAGAGATCAAATATAAGTCTTTGAGATGTGGACAGGGCTGGGAGGAACATGCAAAGGCATAATCCTAAGAAATAGAGCAACAAAAACAGCTGTAAATGAACTGATAGTAAATAAAATGGAAAAAAATAAAAGAAATTACAAATAGAGTTTCACTAAAATAACTATTAATTAATGTATTTCAGTCAGAGGAAGGAACTACCTTGAAAAACAGTGAAGAATAGAATACAGTGCAGAATTCAGAAAAATGTGTTGAGAGATTTAATTTACTATTGACTCTAAAATGTCATACTTTTCACACAAGTAAGTATAATTAAATAACTTCAAGGAAATATGGAAATAGAAAATTTTTCAAAAGAATTCCAAGTTCTTAGGTTATTTAGAAGGACAGGATATTAGCTTAAACTTTATTAAAATAATTTGTATTAATGTTAAAAAGGTTAAGATTTTACATAGAAAGAAAAGAGATGGTGTTGGATGGCAGGCTTAGCTAGCTTGGGAGCTTTGCTCACAGCTTAATCTATTTATCACTGTATCACTGTCTTCCCATTCATCGTCGATTTGCTCGAGCAGGCACCAGTAACATCTCCACATGACCTGTCTCATGCAAGTAGAGCCCAAGGGTACCTGCTTGCTCCAGGAACATAAAGAGCCTCAAACCATTCCATCAGGTCATGGGAATGAGGTCTATAATTGTTACTGGTATCTGGCATATCAAATACGACATGGGTAGCTTGCCAGGCTCTGCTGTGCGGGTAGCATACTCTTTTAGTCATCTCAAAATCCAGCATTTATTGATGAAGCACATGGCCACATGCGGCCGTGCGAGCCAGGCTGTGATAGGCTGGTCTGCTGGGTGGAGTTCTGATGAGGGGGAAGTCCGGATGTGGAAAATGGAGGTCTGCATGGAGTGGGGGTCATCTGGCTTGTTGTGAGGCTCTGCTGGGGTGGCGGGCCAGGGCTAGAACCTACCATCCCTCCCGGGCACCTCATGAGCGCCTGGGCACAGTGAGAGCCAGTAGCAGCTCTGCCCCATGTCTGTCTCTGGATCAGCATACCTGGGCCGGATTAAAAAGACTGCAGCAGGGTGGATCTCTATGAGCTGGGCTGTGATAGGCTGGTCTGCTGGGTGGAGTTCTGACAAGGGGGAAGTCCTGATATGGAAAATGGACGTCCTCATGGAGTGGGGGTAGAACATATAAATCTATTTATATGTTCTTTATTTTTTTGCTTTTTGGGTCACACCCAGCTATGCTCAGGGGTTACTCTTGGCTCTTCGCTCAGGAATTACTCCTGGCAGTGCTCAGGGACCACATGGGATGCTGGGGATGGAACCCTGGATCGGCTGTGAGCAAGGCAAACACCATACCCACTGTGCTATCACTTCAGCCCTATTTATATGTTCTTAAACCAAGGTTCATTCTAATGAGATCTCTCTTCTATGAAAACACTGGTAGAGGATGTGGCAGTTACAGAAGTCACCTTGACTCTGAATAACTTCTGACTTATTATTATACATCTACTAAGACTTCTATGCTATCTAGATGGGGCACAGCTCCTCTTTATATCCACTGCACCCAACATGGGACAGTTAAAATTTACCAGGAGACTGCCACCCTGATTAAGATGAGACTATCATTTAAGATTATAGGAAGGATCATACTAGTTTGCCCTCATGGAGGAGAGTGTGACCCTTTCAGTATACAGAGAACAAGATACTCAGAATCATCCTGGTGCAGATAATAAATAAGAAGGACCTTGTGGGTACCATCTAGATTACATGAAGTTCATGAAATTAAGATGTATTACTTTATATCAGCCCCCCCCTCTCTCTCCAGTGTTTTACATAAGAGATAATCTCAGAAAATGGGATTAGTCCTTGGCATAATCCTTTGTTTATACCTGTAATAGGGTGTGAACCACCCTTCTAGAAGCTGTTTAGGGTTCTTTGTTGACAGGACCCTCCCTGTCAACTTTGGTATATATAGAGGGACTGACTTGAGGCACTCTTCCCTTTTTCCCTCTTCCGATACTTTTGGGAAGGAACTCTTCTCGGGTGAGATCCTATCTCTTTGGTGGGAGACTTGGACTATAGTCTAAATTCTGACCAGAGCTAGAGTTCTTTTATTATATTGGATTGCAGTGGTAGAGCTTTTGTACTATTAAAAGACTTTTTGGAACTGCACCGACTCGTGAGTTTTCATCTGTTCCCCAGGCAGCCTTGGAGGTAAAAGAGAACTTCTGTCCTGATACTGTTGGGGTTGGGTACCCCAGTGTCTCCCGACAAGATAAGAAAAGCAAATATGGAGCAAGAAAGATCTAAAACACAAAATAAAATTATATAAGTGCTTAATATACCAATCAGGGTCAAAGATACATCTCTACAGCAGAGTATTTGCCTGCACTTCAGTATAAGAGAGAGAAGTAACAAATTGAAGCAATTTAAGTTGTCTATAAAATTCTTAGCCCAGATTTTTTTTAAGCCAACTATGTGTGGTTTGACGTAGGTTCTCCTAGAACAATCACCAAACAAGGTTGAAGAATAGTTTTAGAAAAACCCAAGGCAGTAACTTAATAAAAGTGATGCTGACAGAGCAATATTCATGCATGATGAAATTGAATTCAAGCCAAACAGCATAAAAATAAACATTATATATTGGTAAAAGAACAAAATCTTATATTGGGACAATTCACACAGAAGCTTTAAATTAACTGACAAAATTAAAAGACAAAATCAAAAAATTTAACTGAGTTATTCCAGGTCTTAAAAAACTATTAAAAATGAGGAGTTATCATGTCAGTGCTGTTTTTATTTTGTAACACAATAAATCCATTGTATAGATCAGAACTAAAATCTATGGAAGTCTGTATGAGTCAGAGTCAAGACTAAAATTCACATTTTCTTATAGTAAATCTTATTTCCCATTCATAATAAGTATTAACATGTATAGAAAATAATGAATGTTGATAAACATGACTAGTCTTTTCAAACTCCTTAAAATAATTCAAAATGTGGTAACATATTTGTAGGCATTTCTCTTAGATTCCTTTGGATTCCTTTGACCTTTTCATCCTGACTTTCTTTGCCTACTCTCTATTTTGCTAATTGTCCATATCTGTGATGTGCTATGGAAAACCACACTTAAGCGACTGGAATAGCTACTGAAAGACAAAAGTTCTTAAAATTATATGTCCTCAAGAAAGAAAGAGCAAAATTATAATAAGTCAGCTTTTTTTCCCTGTAGTTAGGTCAAAATCACACATAAGCTTATAGCTCTCTGGAACTCTGCTTAACTTAATTCCTCCTCTGTTGTGCTTTTTGTGTCCATTACCCCAACGCACACCATGCCCCACCCAGGAGAACATCTTCCGTAAATAAAGCTGCACGTGCATTCTCATTTGAACTTGTCCCAGGGACACACACCCTAGAGTTAAAGCATAAAATCTGTGCCATAAGCATAGAGAAAATTTGAGTAGACCCTAAGTGAAGAACACATGAATGGTTCATGGCTCCTGAGATCCTTGTCTTTGGGAATTTCCATTTTAATTTGGGAATCTGACATTGTGAATGTAGTGATTGGCACACTCAAGAAAAACTATAAATTTAGTCTTGTGGTCAATAATTATAGATAGATCAACTATCCTTCCCCAACAGATCCTCTGAGGTCCAAGTCTGGATTAATTATGGTCATATATGGAGGATTCTTGGCTTACATTAGTTTCTCCTCTTTCCACTTCTCTCCACAAACACCCTTGCCCTCTTTTTTATCTTTAAGATTGACTCTGAAGATGCAAAATTAAGAACTTGATACTTCTGAATTGGAGCTGAATACAGTACATGGACTAAAGCATTTGCATTGCCAGTGGTTATCCTTGTTTCAATATCCACATGGTCCCCAAACACAATCAGGATTAATCTCTGAGCACAGAGCCAGGAGTTTGCTCTGAGTAATACCTATGTGGACCACCCTAAAATAATGTTCTGAATTAAGATGCGGGATGGTGGATAGCCAATAAGTACTATCTTGAGCTTCTGGGTTGGCGTGGCAATTATTTCAGTCTTCATTTTGTATCATTAGTTTTACATTTCTTTAGTTTTCTGAATCTGGATCTACAAGTGGATCCATAATAATTCTATAGCAAACAAGTCTTCCATTACCCATTGTGGCTTATTAAAATGTTCATCTATAACAATTACTCTTTCTTGAGCACTTGATACATGCCATTTTATTACTGAAGAAATATATGACGTTTTACTACTGAAGAAATGGAGGTTTGGAAAAATGAAGTGACTTACCTAGACTCACATGACTAATTAACAGAAATCCCAGGTCAAGGAATCTGTGAGCCAGACATGAACCTGAACCTGCATGGACCCTACAGATTGTAGCATTTCTTAATCTCAGCTTTACAGACCAAAACCCTAGGACTAGTTTTGTATTTGGTTTCCTTGATAAGTTATCTAGTATACTTTCCTAGTTAAGACTTTGACATTGTACCCTACATATTAGGTAGTTGGATCACCAATAGTATGAGTGAGGTTCTAGAAGTATGGAAAAGGACAGGGAAAAGTAAAAAAGTATAAACCAAATGTCCAGCAGAGACATCCATGCAGAATTTAGAGTGAGGAGAAAATTCCACCTAGCTTGTGTCCCCTCCAAAGGTCTTCACTTTTGTCATACGGGTCAGTCTTAAGTGACTGCTGAGAAAATGTTCCCTTATGATACGATCATTATAATACCTTAACATATAAAAAAAATCTCATGCAAGTAGAGCCCAAAGGCACCTGCTTGCTCCAGGAACATAAAGAGCCTCAAACCATTCCATCAGGTCATGGGAATGAGGTCTATAATTGTTACTGGTATCTGGCATATCAAATACGACATGGGTAGCTTGCCAGGCTCTGCCGTGAGGGTAGCATACTCTTGTAGTCATCTCAAAATCCAGCATTTATTGATGAAACGTGCAGCCGCAAGCAGCTGCGCAAGCCAGGCTGTGATAGGCTGGTCTGCTGGGTGGAGTTCTGACGAGGGGGAAGTCCGGATGTGGAAAATGGAGGTCCTCATGGAGTGGGGGTCATCTGGCTTGTTGTGAGGCTCTGCTGGGGTGGCGGGCCAGGGCTAGGACCTGCCATCCCTCCCGGGCTCCTCATGAGCATCTGAGCACAGTGAGAACCAGTAGAAGCTCTGCCCCATGTCTGTCTCTGGATCAGCATACCTGGGCCAGATTAAAAAAGACTGCAGCAGGGTGGATCTCGATGAGCCGGGCTTTGATAGGCTGGTCTGCTGGGTGGAGTTCTGACGAGGGGAAGTCCGAATGTGGAAAATGGAGGTCTTCATGGAGTGGGGGGGTCGTCTGGTTTGTTGTGAGGCTCTGCTGGGGTGGCGGACTCTGCTGGTGCTGTTGTAACTTGTTTGGGGCTCTACTTGCATGAGACAGGTCATATGGAGATGTTCTGGTGCCCGCTCGAGCAAATCAATGATGAATGGGAAGACAGTGATACAGTGACAGTGATAAAAAAAAATCACACTCATATCAAAATCATTCCCACTAGTGCCATAACAGACTTGTAATAATGATGCAGAAGTGGCCAAAAACTTTAAAGAGCTAGGAGATCAAGGGACCCCTGACAACTTAAGAAGTGAAAAAGAGGGGGTGGGAAAAATGAGGAAGCCTGAAAGACATTTAAAATGATGAGTCAGAGCCAGAGAGATAGTATAGGAAGTAGCGTGGCTGCCTTGTATGTGACTGACCCTAGTTCTAATCCCTTGGCAGCACATATTGTCCTGTGAGCACAAGCAGGAATCACATATGAGCAAGAACTATGAACAGACCCTAAGCACCACTGGATGTGGCCCAACCCCAATACTAAAATAAAAAGACAAGACAGATATTCTCAGCAATATTCCACTTTTGGGTACCCTATCCCTTAGGAATTATCTGTTCTTTCCTTCTCTCTCTCTCTCTCTCCTCCCTCTCTCTCGTTTTTTGCTTTTTGGGTCACACCCGACAATGCTCAGGAGTTACTCCTGGCTCTGCACTCAGGAATTACTCCTGGTGGTGCTCAAGGGACCATAGGAGATGCAGGGGATGAAACCCAGTTCAGCTGATGGCAATGTATATGCCCTACCCACTGTACTATCTATCTGGCCCCCTTTCCTTTTATTTATTTATTTATTTATTTTTGCTTTTTGGGTCACACCCGGCAATGCTCAGGAGTTTCTCCTGGCTCTGCACTCAGGAATCACTCCTGGCGGTGCTCGGGGGCCATATGGGATGCTGGGGATTGAACCCAGGCCGGCATAGGCCGGCCGCATGCAAGGCAAATGCCCTACCCACTGGGCTATCACTCCGGCCCCTTTATCTTAAACTCTATTTTAACCCTACTAAGTCTTTCTTTTCCTTCCTAAATACAAGCTTGCTCCTGACCAAAATCCTTTTTGAGGAAGCAGAAGAATCAGAGACTATGCCACACACAGTTGTGTGTACTCTAGCACTGAGAAGTACTCATTTGTCCTAAGCAGGCACATGCTCTCCAAATGTCTTCAATCTCTGCCTGCCATTTCTAGCGTATGCCCACAAATCTGTGAGTGTGTGTGTGTGTGTGTGTGTGTGTGTGTGTGCGCCACACTCATGTGTGTCCTGAATCTCTGGAGACCTCCTGCTTCAAAACTCTGCTCACTCCCTCTGATAATTATCTGTGGCTTTGGGAGTTCTAAAACCTTCAGGATGTTAGGTGAGATTTCCCAAAAACAGAACCAAGACAGGAAAATTCAGGGGTGCATGGAGTATTAAAAGCATACTTTTAGGAGAAATTGCTAAGGGGAGGAAATTAGGAAAAGAAGCCAAGAAGAGATGTGGGCTTCAATAAAATCTAAACATGAACAGAACCATGGGGAGCTGTGGAATATAAATTACTATATTGACAAAATCAACCCCTCCCTAAACGCGACAGGACTCGCCTTTTGTACGGCTCTATCATTGGTCTGTCTTCCAGGTATCTGATTGGGGGTGGAATGACACAGGGGGATAATTTCCTAAATGTCACTTGAGAACAATTGTTAGAGTAAAGGGATTCTGTGAGCCCTTAGCAACTAACATTCAGAACAGCTGGTGGCTTGTGATCCCTGTTCATCCAATAATACCTACAAGTGCTAATAGTCTTAAGATGTGTATCTTGGTGACTCAACGATCAAATGATTTTTTTCCTTACTACTCCTTTCTCTGGACCTCCTCCTCTTCACCAGTCTTTATAACTGCCCCCCCCATGCCAGCTGCCTATTCCCAATTGTATTTTACTAACAGTACAGAGTCAACTACATTGGCTTCAAAGGTGTATCAGTAACATAAATCTTTGTTTACCAAGACTTTCAGGTGGCAGCTGGTGTTATATTAGTCAGGATAAAAGCATCAGATAAGAGCTGAGTATGAGTCCACAGTCTAGGCTTTGCTGATGCTGAAGGTACTTCTGAAGTTTTAATTCCCCTTTTGAGGAGCCTTACTAGTTTGCTCTCCAGCTCTTTTTACCAAGTGAGTCAGGAAACTGAGGAAGTAAAGAGCTTTGAAATTATTGCACTGCCTTTGACAGTCCATGTTGGTCTGATTTTGTGTTACTATCTCTGGCAATTTCTGGAGAAAATCTATGCTTTAGTACCCTATTGTTTCCTCATCCTACAATTTAAATCATCTGTTGTTAAATTCCTTGTTTGCTAAACTCTGAAATTAATGCCTGAAATTGACAGCCCTGAAAAACCTATAGTGTTTCCTATCTGTGACTAAAGATATCACTGTCTTCCCATTCATCTTCGATTTGCTCGAGCGGGCACCAGTAACATCTCCATATTACCTGTCTCATGCAAGTAGAGCCCAAGGGCACCTGCTTGCTCCAGGAACATAAAGAGCCTCGAACCATTCCATCAGGTCATGGGAATGAGGTCTATAATTGTTACTGGTATCTGGCATATCAAATACGACACGGGTAGCTTGCCAGGCTCTGCCGTGCGGGTAGCATACTCTTGTAGCCATCTCAAAATCCAGCATTTATTGATGAACCGCTGAGGCCGCTTGTGGCCGCACGAGCCGGGCTGTGATAGGCTGGTCTGCTGGGTGGAGTTCTGATGAGTAGGAAGTCCGGATGTGGAAAATGGAGGTCCTCATGGAGTGGGGGATCGTCTGGCTTGTTGTGAGGCTCTGGGCCGGATTAAAAAGACTGCAGCAGGGTGGATCTCGATGAGCTGGGCTGTGATAGGCTGGTCTGCTGAGTGGAGTTCTGACGAGTAGGAAGTCCGGATGTGGAAAATGGAGGTCCTCATGGAGTGGGGGTCCTCATGGAGTGGGGAGTCGTTTTGTACTATTAAAAGCCTTTTTGGAACTGTACCGGACTCCTGAGTTTTCATCTGTTCTCCCGGCGTCCTCAGGAGGTAGAAGAGAACCTCTGTCCTGACACTGTCAAGGACCCCGGCAGCGTTCCCCGACACCCCTGTGACTAAAGATAATTCATACAAATTATTTTCTATGATAATTCTTATTCACACAAAGAAATTAGGGTATATTTAAAGGAAATTGTTGGATGACAGGCTTAGCTAGTATGGGAGCTTTGCTCTTTGACCCACTCACAGCTTAATCTATTTACATGTTCTTAAGCCAAGGTTCATTCTAATGAGATCTCTCTTCTATGTAAACATAGAGAGTGTGGCAGATACAGAAGTCACCTTGACTCTGAATAACTTCTGACTTATTATACATCTACTAAGACTTCTATTGTTTCTAGATTGAGCACAGCTGCTCTTTATACCCACTGCACCCAGCGTGGGACAGTTAGAATTTACCAGGAGACTGCCACCCTGGCTACATTGAGACTATCTTTAAGATTATAGGAAGGATCATACTAGTTTGCTCTCAACAAGCGAGTGTGACCCTTTCAGTATACAGAGACCAAGATACTCAGAATCACCCTGGTGCAGATAATAAGAAGGACCTTGTGGGTACCATCTAGATTACATGAAGCTCATGAAATTAAGATGTATTACTTTATATCAGCCCCTCTCTCTCCATTGTTTTACATAAGAGATAATCTCAGAAGAGGGATTAGTCCTTGGCATACTCCTTTGTTTATACCTATAATAGGATGTGGCACCAACCTTCTAGAAGCTGCTAAGGGTTCTTTGTTGACAGGACACTCCCTGTCAACAGATAGGATTACTTTGGTGTATATAAGGGGACTGACTTGAGGCCCCTTCTTCTTTTCCCTTTTCCTGCTCCTTCTTTAGGGTAGGACTCCTCCTGAGTGAGATCCTCTCTCTTTGGTGGGAGACTTGGGCTCTCTTGAATGGTCTGAGTTCTGACCAGAGCTAGAGTTTGTTCATTATATTGGATTGCAGTGTTAGAGCTTTTGTACTATTAAAAGATTTTTTGGAACTGCACTGGACTCTGAGTTTTCATCCAGCGGCCTTGGAAGTAGAAGAGAACTTCTGTCCTGATACTGACAGGAAATCATTCAGAAAGGTCAAAAGAAATATGCTCAAGATTACCATTCCCACTTCATTCCTCTTAACCACATGCATGTAACCTACTAGATGTTGACCCCACAAGCTTAGCAACAAGCTCGACTTTTGGAGTCTGGGTTTAAATCCTGGTTGTGGTAAGTCACATCTAGGTGATTTGGATCAAATTACTTAAAAGCTTTAGGGGAGAAGAATTTCAAAAATCTGCAAGCATCAAAAATATTCTCTGTAAAATATAATAGTCATATTATACAACTGCTGTGAAGATGTATTTGAAAATATGTTAAATACTTAATTTTTAAGGCTATAACAAGGTTTGATGAAGTTTATACAGTTATACCTATCTAAAATATTTAAGGACATTTTATGTTTCTACGTTTTGTGTAAACATGACTCTGTGGTCATAGTAGCTCTCCCTTCTAGGGCCTTGGAAAAGTTTGTGCAACTAAGTTAAATTTTCTTTGCTACAGAGCAAGTCAGCCTTTGCTTAATACAATGACTGGCACTCAGCCTATATTCACCAAATGTTAGCTATCACTGATTTTGTGTGGGAAGGACGGGACCCTGATTCTTATATATGTATTCCTAATTAGATCAGATGCCTTATGGGTGTGAGTCATTAATGTGGTCTGGTGATCAAGGGAGCATTTCAGAGAATTAATGTGCTTTTCTGTGGAACTGAATCACTGAGGCAAATGTATATGCTATATCTAAAAATCTCTATAATCTCTGTACCCCACAATATGAAAGTTTATTTCTTATTCATACCAAGTAAACTGCAATCTCCTGGATCTGGGTCTTGACTGAAACAAAGACAGCTTCGTTTAATGATTCCCATCTTAATTCATTAGAATCCTCTCCATTTAGCATGTGAATAGGCAGGACAGAAAATGGGAGCAAACATATGAGAGATTTTCAAGGATCTGGGTAGAGCTCAGAGAGATAGTCACAACTAATTGTAATGGGGTATGGGAAATGTAATCCAGATTAGTGGCCAGAGAATAAAGGAAAACTGGATTTGGTGAACCAAGTTAGTCACTACCAAATCCACTTTGCTCTAAGCTTGACAAACAACAAGAAAGACTTGGACAGGATAAAGTTTAGTAGAGTCTAGTGATGATAAAAGCATCAATCACAGGCTTATTAGACAACAGTATAAGAACATAGACAATACAAAAGAATCATGAAGGTAGTTCTATGGTTTTTAAGGTCATTGACATCTTCTGTTGATTTTTTTTTTTTTGGCCCATGCTTCTCAAAGACATACTCTATGAGAGCTCCATGGTAACTCCTGTATTTTTTAATTTTTTAATTTTTTTTATTTATTTATTGTGCTTTTTTGGGTCACATCCAGCGACGCTCAGGGGTTACTTCCTAGCTCTTTGCTCAGGAATTACTCCTGGCAGTGCTAGGGGGCTGTATGGGATGCTAGGGATCAAAACCCGGTCTGCCGCCAGGTCTGTGGCGTGCAAGGCAAACGCCCTACCCACTGTGCTATCGCTAGGCCCCTCTGTATTTATTTATTTATTTATTTATTTTGCTTTTTTGGGGCACACCCGGCGGCGCTCAGGGGTTACTTCCTGGCTCTTTGTTCAGGAATTACTCCTGTCAGTGCTAGGGGACTGTATGGGATGCTGGGGATCAAACCCACGTCTTTGCCGGTTCTGCTGCGTGCAAGGCAAACGCCCTACCCACTATGCTATTGCTTGGCCCCTCTGTATTTTTTTTTTTAATTTTGGGGGCACATCTGGCGATGCTCAGGGGTTACTCCTGGCTCTGCATTCAGGAATTACTCCTGGCGGTGCTCGGGGGACCATATGGGATGCCGGGAATCGAACCCAGGCCGCTGGCCAGGCCAGCGTGCAAGGCAAACGCCCTACCCGCTGGGCTATCGCCTCCGCCCCCCCCCCCTCAGTATTTTTTTAATGTCTGAATAAGGGTTCACTGAAGTAGTGGAAGAAGAACCTGGACCAGACCATGCAGACCAACTGAACATAGAATAAAGAAAGGAAGGAGTTCCCATGCCTGAGATAGAGAAATAAAATCATGACCAAAGAAAATTGCTGGTTTTGGAAACTAGATAAAAGTGTCAAGGAAGAAGCAAAAGACCTCATAGAGGAATACTGGCTGAACCCACATTTGAAAAGCGTGGACTCTACCCTTCAGACCAGTTATTCCTGACCTTTCTTACCATGGTCCCCTCCCAAACTTATTTTCATCCTTTCTTGACAGTTTACTACATCCTAGTGTAGTGTCTTGCCTCTCCATTTATGTGATTTTTACCTGTTCCCCCTTAAAAATATCCTGGGGCTTGCAGGGATTATCAGATGGCCCCCAACTGAGAAACATTGCTTTATACTTTATATTCCAAAAAAAGAAGTCTGAAAGAATTTACACCTATAGACAGCACTGTGAAGAACCGAGTATGTAAGAATTTACCCATATCTCAAAAAAGTTTTCCCTCAATATTCTGGCTCTAAAGTGTTCATAATCCTGCTTAAATATCTGGATTATTTCTTTCAAATGTGTCCAATAGATAGCTTTATTCCATCTTGCTATGTTACTGCAAGTCACTCAAATACTTGTACTGCTGTTTTTAGCCAGTTCTATTACATTCCTTGCTTCACTTATTTCTGTTTCTTTATATCCTGTATATGAAAGAGATCATTTTCTCTCTCTCTCTCTCCCTCTTCTCTCTCTCTCTCTCTCTCTCTCTCTCTGACTAACTCACTGAATGTGATACTTTCTAGGTTCATTCTTGCATCAACAAATTGCTTTATTTTATCTTTTCTTATGAGCATGTAGTATTCCACTGTTTACATGTAACAATTTCAATACCCAGTGATCTGTTCTTGGGCACCTGGGTTGTTTCGAATTTTGGATATTGTAAATATTTTCAAATTATGGCTATTGTGTTTATTGAGTTGCAATAAACACAGGGGTGCTAATGGCTTCTACTTTGTGTTTTGGGGCCCTTGGGTATATTCCAAGAAGTAGAATTGCTGGACCATGTAGAGGCAAATTCCTAGTTTTATGAGTAGTGTTAGTATTGTTTTCCAGAAAGGCTGTGCCTTAGCACTAAAAGTGAATTAGGGTCCCTACTTCCCCAAATCCATGCCAGGACTGGCCTTTTTTTTATTTTTAATGGTGCCAGTCTCTGCAGTATGAGGTGATATCTTCACTGTATCACTGTATCACTGTCTTCCCATTCATCATCGATTTGCTTGAGCGGGCACCAGTAACATCTCCATATG
This sequence comes from Cryptotis parvus, assembly GCA_021461705.1. Lineage (NCBI taxonomy): Eukaryota > Metazoa > Chordata > Mammalia > Eulipotyphla > Soricidae > Cryptotis > Cryptotis parvus. The sequence goes on along the minus strand of JAJIBD010012700.1, from coordinate 38,551 downwards.
ACCTGTCTCATGCAAGTAGAGCCAAGGACACCTGCTTGCTCCAGGAACATAAAGAGCCTCAAACCATTCCATCAGGTCATGGGAATGAGGTCTATAATTGTTACTGGTATCTGGCATATCAAATACGACACGGGTAGCTTGCCAGGCTCTGCCGTGCAGGTAGCATACTCTTGTAGGCATCTCAAAATCCAGCATTTATTGATGAACTGCGTGGCCGCTTGCAGCCACGTGAGCCTGGCTGTGATAGGCTGGTCTGCTGGGTGGAGTTCTGACGAGGGGGAAGTCCGGATGTGGAAAATGGAGGTCCTCATGGAGTGGGGGGGTCATATGGCTTGTTGTGAGGCTTTGCTGGGGTGGCGGGCCAGGGCTAGAACCTGCCATCCATCCCGGGCGCCCTCATGAGTGAGCAGCTGGGCACAGTGAGAACCAGTAGCAGCTCTGCCCCAGGTCTGTCTCTCAGCAGACACATTAATAAATAAACCAGGAGTAGCACATCAGATTGGATGAGATATAATGTAAAAGGCATCCAATCTTGGTCAATAAAATATCAACACAAAAGGCTTAACCTCTAACATCTTAATAGTCTCTTCTATAAGGGCTTTATAGTTCCTAAATGAGATACACCACCTTCACCAACTTACTTCTGAGGAAGCATTTTTTGATTATTCTTGTAGCAAATTATAACAAGAAATATAAAATAAATTACCAAGGGTCTGCTATGGGGACAGGCTTGAGGTATGGGTGGGAAAAGTGGAGATTAACTTTGGTTAGAAGTTGCAATGGTGGGGCGATTGGTGATGATATATTGAATAAGCTTGTAACTGCTGTGTTTATATAAGGTGTAATGGAAAAATAAAATAAAAATTGAAAATAAAACTGAAAATGCTTACCCTGTTTCTCATGATCCCTTAAAGGTTTATATGGCAGCAATCAAGAAATAATTCAATTCTTCCTGCTGCAGAGTGTAGGTGTGGATTGTGAAGATCGCTGCCAGCAAGGTGTGGGGGTTTCTCTGGGCTCCTCCGAGGGCTCCATCGGGATGGTGGACTGGGTCGGAAGTTGCTCTCGTGGTCCATGGAATGCAGGGGTTTCAACGGGGGAAAGCTGGTTTCTGCTCTGCCGGGTGTAACTGTGTCTTAGGCTCAAGCATTGCTGGGCTTGAAAGACTCTCCTCTGAAGGGCGGGTGTCTGCGTGGTGGGTCCTTGTAGGCTGGGTTTCTGACAAGCCAGGATGGAGACTGGATTAATCTGCGGGCTGGAGACTGGATTAATCTGCTGGGTGGAGATCTTACCTGCTGCAGAGTGTGGATTGTGAAGATGCGTGCCAGCAAGGTGTGGGGGGGTTTCTCTGGGCTCCTCCGAGGGCTCCATCGGGATGGTGGGTGTTGGAGGACATGTTTAGCTAATCTGGGAGTTTTGTTGTTTTGCTCACTCCCAGATTAATCTTATTTAAGCCAATGTTCATTCTAATGAGATCTCTCTTCTATGTAAACACTGCTAGAGGGGTGTGGCAAAGTTACAGAAGTCACCTTGATTGAATAACTTCTGACTTATACATCTACTAAGACTTCTATGTTTTCTAGATTGGGCACAGCTCCTCTTTATACCCACTGCACCCAACGTGGGACAGTTAGAATTTACTAGGAGACTACCACCCTGGCTACGCTGAGACTAAAGGTAGACTATAGGAAGGATCATACTAGTTTGCTCTAAGCAGGCGAGTATGACCCTTTCAGTACATGAGAACAAGATACTCAGAATCACCCTGGTGCAGATAATAAGGACCTTTGTGGGTACCATCTATATTACATGAAGCTCATGAAGTTAAGATGTATTACTTTTATATCAGGCCCCTCTCTCTCCAGTGTTTTACATAAGAGATAATCTCCGGATTAGTCCTTGGTGTAACCTTTGTTTATACCTACAATAGGGTGTGGCACTACACTCTGTTTAGGGTTCTTTGTTGGCATGACAACCTCCCGATTGGGTTACTTTGGTGTATATAAGGGGCTGACTTGAGGCCCCTTCACCTTTTGCCTTTTGGTTCCTCAGCCTTCAGCTTTTGGCTCCCTGCGGCTTTTGGCTTTTGGCTTTTGGCCTTCTTCCCTGTGGGATCTCGCCTTGTGAGCGTTTATTCCCCTTGGAAGTTTTTACACGTGGTGGTCGCCATCTTGGCCTACACGTGGCTGGGGTTCCAGCCTGGAATCCTAAGCATCGGGTTTTTCCTTTTTGCTGATTTGTATGCCTGAACCTGTGATAAGTAAAGCCCTTTAAAACTGCGGCCGGATTCCTGAGTGTTCATCCGTTCCTCTCCAGCTTCGGAGGTAGAAGGGAACTTCGCTTCCCGGCACTGTCGGGGACCCGGCGGAGCACCCCCGACAGGTGGGCTCGGGTCGGAAGTTGCTCTCGTGGTCCATGGAATGCAAGGGGTTCAATGGGGAAAGCTCTACGGTGATATCTTATTGTTTTGAATTGCGTTTCTCTGATCATTATTGATATAGAACATTTTTACATGCCTTTTGGTTATTTGCACATCTTCTTTAGAAAGTTTCTGTTCATCTCTCTACCCATTTTGTGATGGGGTTGAATGTTTTGCTTGTAAAGTTTTACCAGTGTTTTATGTATCCTGGATAGCAATCATTAGATGAGTGGTGGGTAAATATTTTCTCCCAGCCTGTGGGATGTCTTTGTATTCTGGTCATTGGTTCCTTTGAGGTACAGACACTTGATTTGATGTAGTCCCATTTGTTTATTTTTGCTTCTGTTTGTTTGGCCAATGATGTTGAATCCTTAAAAATGTTTCTTCAATGTCATGGAGAGTTCTGTATACTTTTTTTCTAAGTGTAACTTATGGAATCAGGTCTGATATTGAAGTCTTTTATAAATTTTGATTTGACTTTGCTCATGGTATTAGAATGGAGTGCATTGAGGTGAGTGGACATACTATTTTCCATATAAATTTTAAGACTTTTATCTATTTCTTTAAAAAATCATAGGGACTTACATTTTTATCACTTGTCTTCCCTTTGTTCATCGATTTGCTCGGCGAGGCGCCAGTAACATCTCCATTCATTGGGAATGAGTTCCATTATTGTTACTGTTTTTGGCATATCGAATACACCACGGGTTGCTTGCCAGGCTCTGCCGTGGCTCTGGCAGAGCCCAGGGGGACCCAGTCTTTTCTATGTCTGATCATCAACCATCCAGGGCCCCACGGGGCAGAGCCCTGGGTGTAGACAAGCCTGTCTTGTCTGCCACCTGCCCGATGCAGCCGGGCACCATAGCCACACCTGCAACACATTGAGCGTCCAGGATACAGTCTTATAGGAACTGTATTGAATCTATATAATGTCTTGGCAACATTGCCATTTTGATTATGTTAATACATAATCCATAAACATGGAATTAATTTCCATTTCCCCATGTTCTCTTTTAATTCTTTTAGAAATGTTTTGTAGTTTGCATAAAAGGAAAAAAACACAGTTGACTCAAGACCTTATTTTCCTTGGATTATGAAAGATTTGGTCTCAGAATCAAAGTTCTTCATATCCCCTCCTTAACTCCTAAAAAAATTCAGAAATTTTGTCTGCCCAGTTGAATTAGAGGACATTTCTTCAAAGTATGTTGCCACCAGCATGTTTATTGTTCAGATTTTGTCATCCCTGTAAGGTAGAATAACTTATATTTGTCTGTCTTTCTTGAGTACAAAGGACTTTACTGAGACTGGTGTCATAGTTTCCATCACAAGCCAGAGTTCAGTGTCATATTTGTTTTCTAGAGCCTGGTGTCATATTTTCCATTACAAACCTCATATTAATTTAATTATTTCCCCCAGTTTCATTGGGACATAATTGTTATGAGGCACTATGAAGTATAAAGAATACGGCATAATCACTTCACTTCTATGTGTTGTGAAAACCACATCACACTCTGTAGCAACCATCATATAAAACAGATACAAAACATATAATTCTAAGGTGCAGATCAGAGACAGTCACCCCTCTCTTTCTTTCCATTAATCTTCACCTTTCAGCTTTTTCTATCTTTTCTTATCTCTTCTTTTTGATAAAGAATAAAACACAGTTAGCTACCTCATTCCATTATTTATAGAGCTTTTCATATAGCATAGGTTTTGGCAAAATTTAAAGTGGGTCTTTAAGAAAATTGTCTGGATTTTAACCATTCAAGCATCATTTACTTTTATATTACCTAAGTACTGTTGAAAAAAATCTCTTGGAAATCCTATCAACTTAGGAGCTAGTGTGTATTTTAATTGGCCATTTAGTTTCAAATAAACGTTCAAGAAATTATAACCCTCCTCAATCTCTTCAACAGTTTAATGTCAATTTAAACTTTGATCAAGACCACTAGGAATTTAGATTTCAGACTAAGATGTGCTTGGATATAGTAAAGTTAAGCAAGGGATTTTAATCCTTTTAGTATTTTGCTTCTAATAAAAACTTCAAAACCACAAAACAAAAGGCCATTGCCCAAAAATTTGAAATAAATTAGTAATCACAATAAATTCAGTTATAGCTAGTTAGCTTTAAAATATTGTTAACTAAAATTGTATCTTTACAAGAGAAATATGACAGGTCACACTTAGTCTGTGGATTTGAAACAGTGAAAGAAAACATTTGAATATCCTTTCATATATTACGGCTTGATCAACCCAGACAATCAGACAGGCTGCAGATCAGTTTGGCCATCTGCAAACTCTCTGGAAACACGCCTTCCTATCAGCTGCACTTTATTTACTCCCTTTTAGAAGCTGTGGGCATAAGTAGAAATCTTCCAAATTTGCTCATCAGTATATGTACACCTAGGCTAAGGATTATTAGACCACTCTGGCAGAAAACCCACTGAATTACAAATAAGAATTAATATACAAGAGAAAAGAACTTTTATATATGAAAGATACTGTGTAGAAGATTTTTTTTCCTTAACTATCACCTTGGATTTTCCCACTCCATGAAAGGAAATTAGCACATTATAAATTATAATAATCACTTGTATTGATTGTCTTCCTGTTGTTCAATTTGCTCATGCAGGCACCAGTAACATCTCCATTCATTCTGTCACATGCTAGAGTAGCCCAAGGGCATCTGCTCACTCCAGGAACATGAAGAGCCTCAAACCATTCCTTCAGGTCATGGCAATGAGGTCTATAATTGTTACTGGGTTTTGGCATATCAAATACAACAGGGGTGGCTTGCCAGGCTCTGATAAATGATAATAATGAGGCTATCTAATGTGCTTAAAATAGTATAGCCAATTAGTAGTAGTTAGTTAGGACTTAGGTATGTGTTCATTGATGACTATCTACTAGTGGCCACATGCACCTCTATAAATGCTTCTCAGAGTAAAGTATAGGATAAGGATCATCAGGATAAGGATGTGAAGACAGAGATTCCTAGTACTACTTCCAAATCTGTATTTTCGCCTACTCCCCACTGGTAGTGATACTGATGGATGAGAATCTAATTTGGAGTGGCACAATCACATACATGAATGAGTTACAAACATGACCATCACATTGTCAGAGTTCACAAGCCATCAAGAGGCAAAACACCTAGATCATATGTGATGGAGTTTATGAGGCGGTTAATCAGAAACACTGGAAAGGAGCATCTGCTTAAGTTGAGAATCAGGTTTCTTCAGAGAAATTTCAAACTAAGTTCAGAATCTTAGTTTGATGTGGAATTTTTACCAGATAGAGGCAGCTGGGATGAGGGAGAGAAGAGAAAGAGATGGTTATGGATGAAGGGGATAACATTTGCATAGAGAATGATGAAAAGTCATATTAAAAATTAAAAAGTCATGAAATATAATGGAGAGGCAAATAGAAAACTTGAATATGCAAAAGACTTGTATGAATTATTTTTTTATTATTTTTTTTTTGCTTTTTTTTTGGGGGTCACACCCGGCAATGCTCAGGGGTTTCTCCTGGCTCTGCACTCAGGAATTACTCCTGGCGGTGCTCGGGGGGACCATATGGGATGTCGGGATCGAACCCAGGCCGGCATGGGCCGGCCGTGCAAGGCAAACACCCTACCTGCTGGGCTATCACTCCGGCCCCATATGAATTATTTTTAAGCAGTTCTGTATATTTATATATTATATAATTTGATAATAATTTAATTTAATTATTATTTATATAATTTATATAAAATTAAATTAAGTTTATATAATTTAATCTATATATTATATAAATTATACAATTTATATATATATATACAGTATCACTTGTATCACTGCTCGAGTGGGCACCAGTAACATCTTCATACGTCCTGTTGTAAGCAAATGTACCCCAGGGGGCATCTGCTTGCTCCAGAAACAGGAAGAACCTCAAACTATTCCTTCAGGTCATGAGAATTAGGTTTATAATCGGCAGAGCCTGGCAAGCTACCCGTGTTGTATTTGATATGCCAAATGCCAGTAACAATTATATACCTCATTATATAATTTTATAATTGTTCATAATTGTTACTGGTTTTGGCATATCAAATAAAACACGGGAAGCTTGACAGGGTCTTCCATGTAGATGGTATACTCTCAGTAGAAGGCTCTCATATACAGTACATATAAATAATATATATACAGAACTCCTTAAAATTCTATATAATATATTATATATACATATACATAAAGAGAAGCCCTTAAAGGTAATCTAAGTAGAATAGTGTCCAAATAAGAACGTTGGTGGCATTGCAGTGAAGCGATAGCAATATAGGTGAAGAGGAACAGCGCTTACTAAGTTATGTGTTTATTTTTTTTAACCTTTAAGCCCAATTCTGTCCGTCTTCACATCTTAGATGTCTGAGCAGGTGCCACAAACCCTTTGTGTTACCTGAGAGAGGAGTCTTTGTCCATAGAGAAGATGATCCTCGGTGCTGCAAAAGGCAGCCCCCAGGCTGGCTTAACAGCCACTCACTGCTCCTACACATTCCCTTGTCTGCATGAGTGCACATTGTCACCTTATTGTTTGCATACTGGATTCTGTTTCAAGCAAGCCCTTGAGTGCTTTTTGGTGTAGTGCAGGTTCTGTGATGCTATAGCATCTTCTCAAACTTCTGCTCTCTGGCCTCCTTCCTCACCCTTCTCTGACTCTTGAGTAGTTATCTCCCATTTTCTAACGTTACCTCTCTTGCATCACAAGGGATTGTTATTTAGCTATTGTGTCAGTATATTCTTTCCCTTCTACAGTATAATTATTTTGATACTCATAAAGTAACCTCCTAAATCACTTAGGATTCCTATATTTTAGTATGAATTAAATAGAATAAAAAAATGTATTATTTTATAATAGAAAATAATATATAGTATAAAATAATATATATTATTATATATGCTATAACATATACTATATATACACTATAATATATAGTAGAAAATAATGTATAGTTTAAATATATTATAATATATACTAAATATAATTTAAAAAATAGCTACAGCTCGACAAGGAATAGGCAATTGCTAGAACACTGTCATATTGTATTTTAGAAAATTGTCATAATGAATACTACTGAGCAGTTACTATCTGTTAAATATTGAAAATAATTCTAAATATCATATTAATACTCCCAATAGTAGAGTATGAATATTCTAGTGTCAGTCTCATTTTACAGTCAAAGCAAAATAAAGAGATATAACTTGTTTATGTATATATAGAGATATGTAGATATTGATATCTTTGTTTTTTACTTTTCCTTCCTTCCCTCCCCTTTATATATAAAGAAGTATATATATATATATATATATATATGTGTGTGTGTGTGTGTGTGTGTATTTATATATGTACATATATACACATATAAATCCAGGGACTTTATTTACATATAACCAAATAAGTTCAACTCCAGAAACTGTATTTAACTATTCGTCATGATTAAACTTATATAAAACAACATATAGAAAGGATTAGATACAATAGCAAAATGAGATTATCCAAGTTATGCAGCTAGTTAATATCTAAAAGTCATGCAATGTACTACCCCAAACTAAATTCAAAAACAATATTGAAGCTTGAAAGAGACAATATTGAGGCATTAATTTTATAAATCACTGTATCACAGTGATTCACTGTCTTCCCGTTCATCATCGATTAGCTCAAGCAGGCACCAATAACAATCTCCAAATATTCTGTCTCATGCTAGTAGAGCCCAAGGGCATCTGCTTGCTCCAGGAACATAAAGAGCCTCAAACCATTCCATCAGGTCATGGGAATGAGGTATATAATTGGCAGAACCTGGCAAGCTACCCGTGTTGTATTTGATATACCAAATACCAGTAACAATTATATACCTCATTATATAATTTTATAAATAATATCTTAAAAATTGATTTATACCTAAACATAAACCCTAGCAAAATTATAATTGAAGTTTTTTCCCATAAATTGGCAAACTGATCCTAAAATTCACTTGAAAATACTAAGAGAAATAATTAAATTTATGAACAAACATGAATTAAGTTGGATAATTCACACAACCCAGTTAGAAAATTTAACTCCAAAGCCTGAGTAGGCATCTTGAATATTTGGTACATAAGAACAAGGCATAAAGATAGAGGTTTTGATCAGTAGAATAAAATTAAGAGTCCTGAAATAAATTCTGACATTTATGGTCAACTGATTTTTCACAAGAATGCCAATACAATTCAAGGAGGAAAGAGCAGTGTGTTCAACAAACGTTACTGAAATAGCCAAATAATCATCACTCTGTATGTAAAAATTAACTGAACATAGATAAGTCTCTAAAAATGAATTAAAATTATAAAAAACATTGGTAAAATCATGCATAAATATTTGTGATATTGCATCAGTGTTTTCTTTGTATGACAGAAATGTTTTAATTAATAGCACTGAGAATGTAACTGCAATAGAACATTTACCTTTCAAGTCTGAGGGGCCTGGATTTGGTCCCCAAACAAAGAAAAATAATGAAAGAAAAAAAATAAAAAGAAAGAGAGGGAGGAAGGAAGGAAGGAAGGAAGGAAGGAAGAAGGAAGGAAGGAAGGAAGGAAGGGAAGGAAGGAAGGAAGGAAGGAAGGAAGGAAGGAAGGAAGGAAGGAAGGAAGGAAGGAAGGGAAAGGAAGGAAGGAAGGAAGGAAGGAAGGGAAAGGAAGGAAGGAAAGAAGGAAGGAAGGAAGGGAGGGAGGAAGGAAGAAAGGAAGGAAGAAAGGAAGGAATGAAGGAAGAGAGGGAGGGAGGAAGCAAGCAAGGGAGGAAGAGGGGAGGAAGGAAGGGAGGGAGAGAGAGGAAGGGAGGGAGGGAGGAAGGAAGGGAGGAAGGAAGGAGGGGGGGAGAGAGGAAGGGAGGAAGGGAGGGAGGAGAGGGAGGAAGAAAGGAAGGAAGAAAGGGAGGGAGGGAGGGAGGGAGGAAGAAGGGAGGAAGGGAGGGAGAGAGGGAGGGAGAAAGGGAGGGAGGAAGGGAGGAAGAAGGGGAGGAAGGGAGAGAGAGGAGGGAGGGAGGGAGGAAGAAGGGAGGAAAGGAGGAAGGAAGGCAAAAGAAGGGAGTGAGGGAAGAGGGAAGGAAGGAAAAGTAAAAAGGAAATATATCAATTAATATTCAAAATTAAAAATTGGGGCCCAGTGTGTTAGTACAGTAGGTAGGGCATTTGCCTTGCTGACCCAGGTTCAAACCTGGCATCCCAAATGGTCCTCAGAGCACTGCCAGGAGTAATTCCTGAGTGCAGAGCCAGGAGTAACCCCTGAATATTGCCAGGTTGACCCCCAAAAAAAGGGGGCAACTGGGTCAGGAATACAGCTCAATGAGTAAGACATGCTTTGTATGCAGAGGGTGATGAGCACATGCTTGTATTTTGATCACTTTTAGTGATAGTCTGGAAACCATATGCCATGCTGGGGATCAAACCAGGGTTAGGAATGTGCAAGGCAAGCATCTTACCCTCCTTTCTATCTCTCCTTCCTCTTACCAGAATAACAATGGAAAAAGGAAATAATAAATATTGGTAAGGCTTGAGGAATTGTAACCCTAAGGCTTTGCTGATGGGATTGTAAAGTAGCACAGTCACTTATGAAAAAAAACGGTCTGGCACATCCTTAAGAGTCAGGCATAGACTTACAATCTAATTTAGCACAGGTATATTCCACACCCAGAGAAATAAAAACGTGTCCATATGAAAAATTGTAATGAATATTACTTCACTAACTATATTATTAAGAGTCATCCAAAAGTAATCATTATTTAGTCATCCCAAGTGGAAACCACCAAATCTTATCTATAAACTGATAAAGAGATAACCATATCTGGTATATCTGAACAACTATTTAGCCATAAAAGGGAACAATACATTGAAACATTCTAAAACATAGGGTTTACTTTTAAAAAATTATGCTAAATGAAAGTAGCCAGACACAGAACATATTGAGTGTATTCCCTTAAAAGAAAGTAATCAAAATAGGCAACTCCATGGAGAAAAAAAAGTATATTAGCTGTTGTCAAGACAGGGATGGAGAAATTGGCAGTAAATATTAATGGGTATAGAGCTTCTTTGGAGGTGATGAAAATGTTGTAGAATCGATTAGATAACAGTGATGATTGTACAACTCTGTAACTGTACTATAATACATTGAACTATACATTTTTTAGTATTTGAATAATAATCTTAATAAAAATTACCCAAACCTATATAAGTTTAATCATATATAATATATAACCATCACTACTGTGTCTAATATATATATATACCTCATACATAAGTTGTTATTGATTGCATATCATGTTATATAAGTTAATATATTAAAATATAATACATAAGTGGTCATATTTTAAGTGCTCAGGAGCCCTCCACCTTTCCTTGGTTCTTATTTCTTTTGACTTCCACCATTCTTCCTCTTTACATAACTATTACACCCCAACTTCCTCCATTGTCGGGAAGCCACTGAGGTCCCCAACAATATCAGGACAGAAGTTCTCTTCTACCTCTGAGGCTGCCGGGGAATGGATGAAAACTCACAAATCCGGCACAGTTCCAAAAAAGGCATTTAATATTACAAAAGCTCTACCACCACAATCCAATATAATGAAAAACCTCTAGCTCTGGTCAGAATTAGACCATACATGAGGGCCCAAGTCTCCTACCAAAAAGGATCCCACCAGAGAGGAGTCCCACCAAAGAGAAGATCGCACCTGAGAAAAGTCCTACCAAAGAGGGAGACCTATCCCAAAAAGGGATGAGAGCCTCAAGTCAGTCCCCCTTATATACACAAAAGTAATCCGAAACTCAGGGAGGGTCCTGTCAACAAAGAACCCTAAACAGCTTCTAGAGAGTAGAGGAGTGTAGAAGAGTGGTGCCACACCCTATTACAGGTATAAACAAAGGATTACACCAAGGACAAATCCCTTCTCCTGAGATTATCTCTTATGTAAAACACTGGAGAGAGGGGGGCTAGTATAAGGTAATACATCTTAATTTCACGAGCTTCCTGTAATCTAGATAGTAACCACAAGGTCCTTCTTATTTATTTGCACCTGGGTGATTCTGAATATCTTGTTCTCTGTACTGAAAGGGTCACACTCACCTGCCTAGAGGGCAAACTAGTATGATCCTTTGTATAAGCTTAAAATGATAGTCTCAATGTAGTCAGGGTGGTAGTCTCCTAGTAAATTCTAACTGTCCCATGCTGGGTGCAGTGGGTATAAAGAGGGAGCTGTGCCCAATCTAGATAACATAGAAGTCTTAGTAGATGTATAATAATAAGTCAGAAGATACTCTTCAGAGTCAAGGTGACTTCTGTAACTGTCACACCCTCCATCAGTGTTTACATATAAGAGAAATGTCATTAGTATGAACCCTGGTTTAAGAACATGTAAATAGATTAAGCTGTGAGTGGATAAAACAGAAAAGCTCCCAAGATAGCTAGACCTGTCACCCAACACTCCATAGTTCTGAGAGTGAAAAAAAAAACTTTTTTTAGCTCAGTCTATCTGTATTTAGGCTATTTTTGTTGTTGTCGCTGTTGTTGTTTTGTAAATATGCCTGTCATATATTGCTTAGTATATTCTGAAAATAAGTATCCTGAAATAAGCCTTCTGGGACTGTAATCCTGATATCACAATTTAAATAACTAAATCATGTTTTAGATCAAGTTAGCCCCCTTCTCTTTGTCCTGATTCCCCACTCATACAACAGTGAGAATACTTGGATTCATTGCATAAAATGAAAGTACTAAACAACTTCAAAAAAATTGAGGGGTCTGCATTAAAATATGGCGAGTGCTCAGTAAATGTTATTAGTAAGATTTTATAGCTATCATCCTGTTCTGTATGCTCCCAAAAATTTTACTTTTTTAAGCTACTTAGATAGACCTTATTGTTAATGCAAAAAATGGATTTGCCTGTGCTAGTGGGTTCTTGAGACTTGTATGAAAGAATTACATACAAAACTCAGAAAGTTGAGCAAGTCAGTTTAATATACAGAGGTTTCCAGGTCCCTTCCCCAATGTCTAGCCTCTCTGAAACCCTTGAATAAATTCCTGGTCCTGTTCCACGCAGTCTGCTCACATCCCACGAATGATGGCCCAGTCCTGCTCCTGTGCTGCTCTCTCCGTGCCTGCCGCTGGGCCTGCCAACCGAACCCCAGCGGTCCCTGTTGTCCTCTCTGACTTTCCTTAGTCTTCAGTCTACCCTGTGCACTTGGGTGAGATTCATGTGCTCAGTACCTTGCCCTGTACCTGGGCTATCCTGGGCTTCCAAGCCCTACCATAACCTGGGCCTCTGAGCCTGGCCCTTCCTGTAGCAGCCCCTTGCCTGGCCTTCCGTGGCTTATCTGGGCCCTGTACCTGGGCATGCCGCCCTACCTGATCCAAGGAGACAGGGAGAGGAGCCGGTGGGAGCAGCTGGCCAGAGAGTGAAAGTCTTCCCTTGCTCTGTCTCTTCTCACGTCTCTCTCTTTTCCTTTCTTCTCTCTCCTTACTTCTCTTTTCCTCTCTCTGGGGAGGACCCTGAGGTTGCCTTTTGTTTGTTGCCAAATCCCACCCCCAGGTTTCCCTTCTACATTTTGATTGACTACCTAGACCACAGGTGGGATTAAGCTACCTGAGACCTGGTGCTCTCCTCCTTAGCTCCTGCTGTATCATTATCATTGAAGAAATGCCAAGCTCATCCCCAGTAGAAGGGATACAGGGAACCCAAATAATAAAGACTCAAGAGAAAAAAATCTGGGAACAGGGCTGAAAGGTCAGGTTTGGGGCACCCCTACTTGCTCTCTTACAAACGGCCCTTATTTATCTTTCTTATGTAGCCTCCAGATTAATTGCTGTGAGGAAGACCTTGAGGTTTGCCAGAAATTTTCTGTATTTAAAGGAAATAATTTTTATCATTGAATATTCTGCAGTGAGCATGAGTCAAGGAGAATGACTCAGACCTTCTCCTCAGAGGTGTCCAGTGATAAATCAGTTTTTAGTGAAGAGTAATAACCCCTAATTCCTTTGGAAAGAAGGCAGTCTGAGAACGAACTGTCAAAAGGGAATGGTAGGACAATGTCACCTTGATTTTCTCCAGTGATCTTGGAGTAAAGCTGTTCTATCTGATGTAAATTCTGAAGATAAGTTCTCTCTACATCCAGATGTAGTAAAAGAAAGTTTGGTGCCCAGACTTTTCTACATATGTGAACTGGCTCCCAATACTTACCATGAACATACCTGTCTTCCTGTTCATCATCGATTTGCTCGGCGGGCACCAGTAACATTTCCATATGTCCTGTCTCATGCAATAGGGCCCAAGGGCATCTGCTTGCTCCAGGAACATAAAGAGCCTCAAACCATTCCATCAGGTCATGGGAATGAGGTCTATAATTGTTACTGGTATCTGGCATATCAAATATGACACGGGTAGCTTGCCAGGCTCTGCCGTGTGGGTAGCATACTCTTGTAGTTATCTCTAAATCCAGCATTTAGAGATAATTAAATGGGTATTTGGGTAGGTATGAATATACCCAAAGATATAGGACTAACAGTATAAAACTATAAGATATAAAACTACCTGGGCCAGTAATCAATTATCTCTAGATGTGAAAACATCTAGGATGCCTTAGAAATATTTACCGAACTACTTTAAAAGTCAGACTGGAACCAGCCACAAAGAAGGATAATATTCATGTCTTTGAACCAGAGTCACAGATTTAGGGAGTATAAGAATTAGATAAATAGCTCTTGTCTTTAGGTTTAATATTTCACAAGCCAGCCAATAAAATAGTGATTTCACCACGTTTTTTTTTTTGCTTTTTTTGTGGGAGTCTCACCCAGTGACACTCAGGGGTAACTCCTGACTCTTAGCTCAGGAATTAATCCTGGCGGTGCTCAGGGGACCACGTGGGATGCCTGGGATCGAACCCGTGTTGGCCGCGCAAAGGCAAATGCCTTACCACTGTGCTATCTCTCCGGTAACGGAAGGATGATGAAGGGCAAGAAGCAAAAGGTACATGCATATTTGAGCTCTCCATCTTGACATTTAGACTCAGTTATCAGGTATCACTGTATCACTGTATCACTGTCTTCCCATTCACCATCGATTTGCTCGAGCGGGCACCAGTAGCATCTCCATATGTCCTGTCTCATGCAAGTAGAGTCCACAGGCACCTGCTTGCTCCAGGAACATAAAGAGCCTCAAACCATTCCATCAGGTCATGGGAATGAGGTCTATAGTTGTTACTGGTATTTGGCATATCAAATATGACACGGGTAGCTTGCCAGGCTCTGCCGTGCAGGTAGCATACTCTTGTAGTCATCTCTAAATCCTGCATTTATTGATGAACCGCGTGGCTGTTTGCAGCCGCGCGAGCCGGGCTCTGATAGGCTGATCTGCTGGGTGGAGTTCTGATGAGGGGGAGTCCGGATGTGGAAAATGGAGGCCCCTCATGGAGTGGAGAGTCGTCTGGCTTTTTGCGAGGCTCTGCTGGGGTGGTAGGCCAGGACTAGAAACCGCCATCCCTCCCAGGCGCCTCATGAGTGGCTGGGCATAGGGAGAGCCAGTAGCAGCTCTGACCCATGTCTGTGAGTCTCTCACAGATAGTTATCAGGTATACTTTGAACATTGTGTAGTTTGGTGTTTCATATTTTTTGCTCATAATTCACCTTTTCAGTGATACCTCTTAGTAGTGATGCTCTCATGTCCAGCCAGACCTCTTTTCCTGAGCCACATTCCCTTTCCCCAGTAGTTCTGCATGGTAGCTATTAAAACATTTCAGTTTCTCTAAAAATTCTTTTGACTTTTCTGAAAGGCTGTGTGGGACTCACAGTATCACAGAAATAAAAGCATGGTCCACCTAGAGGCAAACATAGTCAATGATGATTATGTACTTAAGGGGAAAAAAGAGCCCAAGCTGCTTATCTTAAGGTAGAAAAGTCTGGGTTCCATGGGAGACTTTATTCATGCCTAGCTTCTTCTTTACTGAGAATCTTATATAAAATAAATCCTTAACAAATATCCCCATTTCAGGTTCTTCTAGGAAATAATCTAAAAATTTGCCCATTGCTTGTAAGACTGCTTCATGTGTTCCCACACATTTGTTTGGACTGAAACAGTATTTAGCCCCCAAAGAAACAATGCATAAATGAAGTCGGAAGAACAGGTTTGGCTGCTATTATGCAGCCCATGAAACCTAGACAGCCGCTGCTGCTACAAATAGAGGCTTTATGAAAGGAAGAAGGAAAAATGACCAAATTCTCAATGATTTACCAGTTATATGTAGTATAAGGCTTACTCTCTCTCATCTATCAATCAATCACTCAATCTATCTATATATCTATCTATCATCTTTCATCTATCTATCTCTCTCTCTCTCTCTCTCTCTCATGCGCTCCTTATTTCTACTCTTTTCTGCACACTTAATATGACTTTTGACTTTTCAGTTCCTTCAATCCAGAGCTAGAGTATTCATCCACATTTTTTGGACATAGACTTGTAAGTGACTTGGTCTGGCTAACAGAATAGGGCAAAAGTTATGGGAATCGCAATTCCAAGTCTGACCTCCAGAGTCTGTTTGAATCTGTTATTTTATGTGGCAGTATATCTTAACATATATTCTATGTTAGCTGATATAAATATTTTCCTCTCATGCTACCACAATCATCATAGGACTATATAGATCTTACCAGTATATTTACCTGGACACATTGGATCTCTGAGTAATTAGAACAGAGAGAAATGCTGTTTACCTCTAAGGAAGCAAGCATGGCTCTCTAATACATCTAAAGACTGACATACAAAACAATTATGAAGTAAATACAAGAATCTTGTGAATGCTTGGAGAAATATATACCTGGCTGTAGAATATCCATTGGTAGAGATGTATGTCTTTGTATTCTGAGATACAGTTCATCTCAGATGCCCTCCCTCACCTCTCCATCTACATAGGGCCTGGCAGAGAACCAAGGGTGAGGGCTGCAGCCTTGGCTGGGGCAATATTAACATTTCAATGGAACTAAGTGAAGTCCTGGGAGAAGTTACCTGAGGGGATTGACCCTGACTGCTTCTCATTGATATGGGCTGATTTGGGCTGAAAAGGTTATAAAAGCTGTAGCCTGCTTTCTTTTATCCTATTTTTTTGCCTTTTTTGGGAATTTTGGTTCCTCTTTGCTCTCTGCCTCTCATACCCTTCTCTCCATTCTCTTCCCTACTGAGCCTTAGCACATGGTATAGCAGCCATCTTGGCCTAGGGTTCTAAACCCACACGTGACTGTGGCCCAGCTAGGAACCTAAAGTCCGGGGTTTTCCTGTTACTGAATTTTATACCAGAACCTATGAGAGTAAAGCCTTTTGAAACTGCTCTGGACTCCTGAGTTTTCATTCATTCTCCGTCAGCTTTGGAGGTAGAAGGGAACTCATTTCCTGATATTGTTGGGGAACCCTGCAGCTCCCCCAACATAGGGCCCTAGAACGTCTAGCAAGAGAACCTGAGAAACCAACAGGGTAATCAGAACAGTTTGATATGGCTGACAAGGGCTTCTGTTTTAGGAAAGATATGGAAAAGATAGTGAGGAGAGATGTGCCAAAAAATGTGAAATTCAGGGATAAATTGGAATTAGAATTAGTCTTTCCTGAGTCATCAAAGGGAAGTCATCGAAGCCCTAGCCAAACAGAGCATTCAAACCCAATACATCAAGACCCTTCGTGAGCTGTAATATGGATTCACCACCAGAATCTCACCATTCTACAAAGAAGCGATCATTGATGCCAAAAGAGGCATGGGTGATACCATTTCACAGAAACTCTTCAGCAGGGTGGTACCATTTCACAGAAACTCTTCAGCGCCACCCTCGAGAACATCATGCAACAATTAGAATGGGAAGGAATGGGAGTGAAGATAGATGGTCAGCAACTACACCACCTCGCTTTGCTGATGACATCTTTCATTAGAAAGATGTCATCAGCAAACAAAAAATTAGCCAAGCGGCATGAATGCTGGCTGACTTTGACCGAGAATGTGGAAAGATAGGTCTACAGCTGAATCTCAACAAAACTATGTTCATGAAAAACGAACTAGTTCCAGATGCCCCATTCGCTCTCAATGGAACAAACATTTCTGAATGCAGCAGTTATGTGTACCTAGGTCGAGAACTCAACATGATGAACAACCTAAAACCTGAGCTGCACAGGAGGAAGAGAGTAGCACGGAATGCCTTCAAGAGCATTGAAGAAATGGCTAAAAGGAAAAAGAACCTCCGACTCCGGCACATCTCTTCAACTCTGCCTTCTCCCTGCATTAACATATGCTTCAGAAACCTGGGCCCTATGAAAGCAGGATGAGAATACTATTAGGATCTCCCAATGAGGAGTCAAAAGAGCTATGTTTGGAATATCATGCTTCGGTCAAGTGAGAAAAGGAATCCAGAGTTCCAACCTCTGTCAACGATCCAGTCAGGGATGCTGTCTCGTTTGCCAAGACATCGAAAATCAGATGGGCTAGACATGTAAAGCAATTTGGAGACGACCGCTGAACTAGAGCCATTACTAACTGGATCCACAGGATGTCAAAAGATCACGTAGCCACCCACCTACAGGATGATCAGATTTCTTCATCAAGAGCGAATGGTTTGAGGCCCTTTGTATTCCTGGAGCAAGCAGATGCCATTGGGCTACACTGGCACGCGTGATAGGATCATTACTGGTGCCTACTTGAGCAAATCGATGAATAACGGGATGTCAAGTGATCAAGTCTTTCCTTTTCTGTGACTTTAAAGTTCTTCTATGAGATGTATCAAGAATATAGGAGTGGGTCCAGATCTTAAGGATACAGTTTAGTGAACTGGTAGATTAAGCATCCACCTCCATATGAAGGAGTTTTTATTCCTGAGCAACATCACCCTCTTAGTAACAGGGGTTACTGTAATAGTTTTATATAAATCAAATTATATATAACATGTGCTCTTATGGCTTGCTTTTCTGATTGTTTAATCTGTAATATTCATGTATGAGAATACACAAGTGTGTATTATAGTATTTTGTTCATCTAGGGTTTTTCTTTTTGCATTCTACTGTATAAACACATCACAGTTTATTCATTCTATTCAATTCCTTTTAGATATTGGCTTCTTTCCAATTTTGAGTCTGCCCACAGTACTTCTAGGAACATCCCTGTTCATGCTTTTTGGGTTTTTCTTATTTGTTTTTGGTTTAAGCAACATAAATTGCTGTTTTCAGGCTTCCTCCTGGTTCTGTGCTCATGAAGATAGTACTCGTTGGTGGCAACAATCAAGATAAGCACCTTGTCCCTCCAATCCTGTTCATTATTTTTGGTGCACACAGTTCTCTCTCTTGAGAAAACAGTGGCTTTCAATCAACTCTTCAACTGTTTTCCTCTGGTCCAGGTAATAACTCACCTTGGGTGATTTGTTGACTTCAGGTTTAGGTAAAAATCTGCCTTTGAAGCCAAGCTCCTCCCTCTAAAAGGAGAAGTGAAAAGGGTCTTGGGCTCGGGTGGCTAGCCTTAAGGCAGGCACTTTCCCTCCTCAAGGCCTAAAGGCAGGACCCAGAAGTGGACACTGCCCAAGTGTTTACACCCGAAACATCTGGGCTTATCCAAGCTAAGGTGAGGCAGGGTGTGCCTGGTCTTCAGATCACAGGAATATGTAAATCTGTGATTGTTGTTTGTTGCAATGTCCATGTGAATTTGTGATCCTGTGAAAGACCATGTGATCTTGAAAATGCCATGCGATTTGCGCTTGTACCCCCTCCACCCAAAAATTGTACAAAAGGCTTAAACTGTGTACGGTAATTGGGAACTGCTTCCAGGACCCCTGCTACGGTGATGTCTTTCTTTTCTTTTTGCGGCAGTGGCAAGGCAGATGCTTCTTCCTAAGTCCTTTCCTCTCCTTTTGCAGGGATGAAGTCTGGCAAGATCCAGGTCTCCCCCCATTCATGCTGGGGGTCGCTGGCCAGGGACCCCCCCGACAAAGGAGGAGAAGACAAAGCTCTTGAGTGAACAGAAATGATAACCAGTGCCTCTTAGCTTTACTTGTCTTCTCTAGAGCCATGTGAGATGTCTAAAATATGATATTTATTTGAGTAAAAGGCATAAGAACTCCTTTTAAGATATGAGTGTGCCTTTTAGGTAGGGCAAATACATAAAATAATTGTTAATTTATAATGAGCACAAAGACAGGAGAAAGACCTGAACAAATTTTTGGTACACTGGTTGTGTGTTGCAGGACTCCTCTAAGAAACTCTGCATCTGCCCTGGATTGCCTCCTGCAGGTCACTTCGTAGATAAGGGGGTAGTCTAAATGTGGCAGTTTATCTGACCATGTATTCTATACTGGCTAGTATAAATATTCTCTCATGCTACCACAATCACCGTGGGACTAGCTAGATCTTACCAGCATATTTGCCTGGCCAAGTTGGATCTCTAAGTAATTAGACCAGAGAGAAATGCTGTTTGCCTCCAAGCAAGCAAGCATGGCTCCCTGATAACTCAAAGGCAACTAAAATACAAAACTACCGTGAAGTAGATGAGACTCTTGTGAAGGCTTGGAGAAATATTTAACTGGCATTAGTATTAGTCTTTGGTACAGAGACATGCCATCTCAGAAACCCCCTTCTCTACCTTATAAGGCATTTTCAGGCAGATCTTGGCTCAAAACATTAGCATAAAATAGGGCCTAGGTGAGGTGCTGGGAGAAATTACCTAAGGGCATTTGACCCTTCCTGCTTCCCATAATAGTGGGAGGTCTGAGTTGCAGGGGTATAAAACCAGCCTGCTTCCTCTCTCTCTCTCTCTCTCTCTCTCTCTCTCTCTCTCTCTCTCTCTCTCTCTCTCTCTCTCTCTCTCTTGCTCTTGCTCTCGCTCTCTTTTTTTTTGGTTCTCTCTCTTTGGGCTCTCTTTTTGGGCTTTCTTTGTGAGCTCACACCCTTCTTGGGAGTCTTGTCTTTGTCTCCCTCTCTACAGGGCCTTTACACATGGTGGCCGCCATATTGGCCTACATGTGGCTGGGGTTCTAACCAGGAATCCTAAGCACTGGGTTTTTCTTATTGCTGATTTGTATACCTGTGATAGGTAAAGCCTTTTTGGTGCGGCTGTCCCCCCCCCCGCTGTATTGTCGTTTGCTCCCACTATGGGCATTGAAAGGAGGCCGGGGGGGGGGGGGCGGCGGGCGGGCGGGGGGGGTAAGCCTTTTAAAACTGCATCGCATTCCTGGGTCTTCATCCATTCCCAGCCAGCTTCAGAGGTAGAAGGGAACTCGCTTCCCGGCACTGTCGGGGACCCCAGTGGTTGTTCCCCGACAGTTGTGGTACCAAAAAAATTTTTTAAAAAAAAGAAAGAAAACCAGAAAGTTCTCTTACTGATTACTTTTACTTGTGCTTAGACAGGTCTCCAGACCAGGGTCATCTATCATCATAGAAATTTGTGAGAGAACTGAGGACATAGCACAAAGTTCAAGGTGTTTCCTTGCACATGATCAATCCTGATTGTGATGTTGGTGGGTCCCATGGGTGCCTTGTGTGAGGCAAAAGGGGAGAGAGATGGTCACTTTCTCTCCAGCCACCTCTGCCACCCAGGACCCACTGGGCAGGCTAAGGACTGATAAAAGGCAAGTCAGTCCTAGGCCTCACCCAGGGTTTCCTCAGGGCTCTTGTCTTCCTTGCAGAAAAAGAATTTTCAGGAGTAGACAAGCAGTGAAGCAGAACAGATTTTTATTATGGAGGTTTTAGGACTGGGAAGGAGGAGGGAAAGTGAGAGAGAGAGAGAGAGAGAGAGAGAGAGAGAGAGAGAGAGAGAGTACACATCTCAAGAGAGGAGATGCAGGCAACACAGCAGCTCGGGCACCACATGTGCTCGGCCACATGTGCTCAGGCAGCATATGAGCCTGTCCTTTGGTCAGGACAGCTTTTATAGGTTTCTTCCCAAGCTACTCCCATATGGGGCTTCAACCTAGGTTAAATTCCATTGCTAGGACTGTTGCCATGGGGACCAGACTTTGGGAGTGGTCTTCTTTGAAAATCTCCTTTTCTTGACCTGTTTCTACTGGATCTTCTGTCCTGGAATGTAGTTGGATTAAGGACTGAACCAAGAAGGTGGATCCAGTTTCCTCAGGGTTTATTGTTGGTTAATGGCTCTTATCAAGTC
Organism: Cryptotis parvus; assembly: GCA_021461705.1. Taxonomy (NCBI): domain Eukaryota; kingdom Metazoa; phylum Chordata; class Mammalia; order Eulipotyphla; family Soricidae; genus Cryptotis; species Cryptotis parvus. The sequence continues at coordinate 16,964 of JAJIBD010012700.1, read as the reverse complement.
TTCATTCCTGGTTCCAAAAGGTGACTCTGGACATCCTTAGGGCAAGAATTCATTGACAAAGGGATACACATGATAACCTCTAAATGTATGTATTGCAAGCCACAATGTGTAAGAGAGAAGGAGAGAGAGAGGAGAGAGGGAGAGAGAGAGAGAGAGAGAGATAAAGAATCTGCCATAGAGGCAGGCTTGGGGGGGGGGGGGAATTGGGTACATTGGTAGTGGGAAATAGGCAGTGGTGGAGGGATGGGTGCTGGAACACTGTATGACTGAAAACCAAACATAAACATCATTTTAATTGTACATCTATCGGTGGTATAATAAAAAATAAAATAAAATATAATAGGAATATAAACAAAGAAAGAAAAAAAAGAATTCATTGACATGTGCCCCCCCACCGCGTCTGCCTGCCTACATCAATTGGATCCCAGAACTGTATAAGGTCTCCCAATTCCCACCACCAGTGATCCCAAAGCTCAGAGCTATGACTAAGAAGGCCCTGAGCACAGTTGTGTGTGGGCCAACTCTCCTCCATCCCCCACCACTTCTATCACAAAAGAAACCCAAACAAGCAAAAAAAAAAAAAAAAGCTGAAAAGTGTGAGGGAGTATGAAACTCAGGTCACGCACCTAGGGAATCAGGATTGCATGTCAACAAGACTCCTAGGTAATTCAAAGTCACTTGAAAGCATTTGAACTCTCTACTATCCGATTAGCTATTGACAATGCTATAACACAGAAAGGAAGAGCAATTATTCCCATTTCTCAGATGAGGAAGTGCAGGCCCAGAGAGGAGCTCAAGAACATCGTACTGGTTCCATGCCAAGGGAAGATCCCTAGACCAAAACATCGATTTCCCATTATTCCTTGGGGATATCCCTAATATCCACTGACACACTAACACGTCATCCAGTCACTTAGGCTGTTCCTCCACGGTGCTGGATCACATTGGAGTTTGCCATGAGGACCCATGAAAAGGTCCCAAAGGACAGCGTGGAAAGGAGGGTCAGTGTAGAGAAAAGGAAAGAAGGAACGCATGAAGCCCATGCAAAAGCAGAGGGCATGGAAAGGTAGTTGAAGCAAGCATGGAAAGGAATTTCAAGTCCCTGCCTCTGCTCTCTTGCTCTTCCCTTGCCTGCCAGTGAGAGCTCTGGGCTCTGATGCAGTCTGCAGGAGGCTCTTGGCAGTCAGCCCAGAACTGGCCTGTGCCCTGACTGCAGAGTTCTCAGCTCCACAGGGAGACTGGTGGCTGCCGGCCCGTGCACCTTTGTTGGGCCTTTGGAGCATCAACAGCACCTGCTTCACAAGGCATTCAGCTCTGCTGCAAAGCCAGCCAGACTGCAGAGTTAGGTGGAAACCTGGGAACAAAACTATGACTGTCACAATTAAAGGTGTGCTGTGTATACTTGTGGGGTCTAACCAGCTCTTTCTGCTGCTCCTAGCTGTAGGTTGCAAACTTGTACCACTAGGACTGGAGGTGTCTGGATGCCACCCCATAGATTATGGTTGCTCCTCTAAAACCGCTGGAGGAGCTGGGAAACACCCAGGATGCTTCCTTCTAACACCTCCTCATCCCCACCCCTAACAGCTTCGAGATGTCAACATTTACATTATCAGGGGACTTCCAAAGCCAATACTTGTTTCTGAGCACAAAAAAGGGATCAAGAGACAGAGAGTTTGAGACAGGCCAAGAGAAAGGGTCACATAGAGGAGAGCTATTTTGGGCAGGTGAAGCAGTTCCCAAAAAAGTGTGTCTTGAGTTGTTTTAACAGAGGATGAACTCCATCATCTTCCTCATTTTAAAGACAAGAAAGAAGAACCCTTGTTCCTGCCTTGGTCTGTAGCCTTCCAGCTGCCCAGTTTGCTTTCTTAACTGTCATCTTCCTACCATCTGTGTGTGCCTCCTTTTCAGAGCTGGGAGATGTTTTGCCTCTCTCTACAACAGTGCAGCCTGTTTATTTTGCTAAGGTCCAGCCCTGTGTCATGGCCACAGATCTGCTTCTGCTTCCAAGCAGTTGAAACTAAATAAAATTGAAGGTCAGGGTTCCAGACCTTGGTGTGTTAGGAAAGAGTTGGTTTGTGGTTAGAAGTAGAAAGCAAGGAATGGAAATTGATGCAGGCAGATAGACAGGGAAGGGCCCCATGGCAATAAAAAGAAAGTCCTAGGATGTAATGAAACCAATAGTGCCATGGCTGCAAGCACAGGCTCCGAGGCCTGATAAGGCTTCGCCTGGAGCCAAGATGCCCAGAGAGGTTGGGTGTCCTCCTAGTAAAGAAGCTCCATCAGGAACAATGGCCAGGAAAGGAATTTCAAAAGAGGACCATCAACCACTTCCAACTCTAGTCCCCTTGGCAACCACCCTAGCAGCACTCTGGACCAAAGAAGAGTGGGCATATGCTGCCCAAATCCATGTGCTGCTTGTGCCCACCTGCCCAATACATGTGGCACCTTAGCACATGTGTGTTACCCGGCACCTCCCCTCTTGAGATGCGTGCTTCATATCTAGTTTTTTTATTATACCATCTTGTGATATACAATTACAAAGATGTTCATGATTGGGTTTCAGTTATACAGTATTCCAGCACCCATCCTTCCACCAGTGCCCTATTCCCACCACCAATGTCCCCAAATTATTCCCTCCCTCTATAGAAGCCTGCCTCCATAGCAGGCACTTTTCCTTTTCTTTTCTCTCTCTCTCTCTCTCTCTCTCTCTCTCTCTCTCTCTCTCTCTCTCTCTCTCTCTCTCTCTCTCTCTCTCTCTCTCTGTTTCATATCTAATGCTGGAATAAGTGTAGGGCTCTCTCTGTCTTTGGAGAAGCCCCTTTCTCCCTTGAGTGTGTTACTCTCTCTTCCTCTCCCCTCCCTCCTCCCGCTTCCTAAAACTCTCCTTTTTGGAATTGTGCCAGACATGAGTTTTCATCCATTCCAGGCGGCCTCAGAGGTAGAAGAGAACTTCTGTCCTGGTGCTGTTGGGGACCCCAGCGGCTCCAGCGACACAGTAAGGCTAATCTTTATTTCATTTCAACAAGGCATAGATAAAAATAAACTGTGAGCTATTTGAACTTTTATTCATGAAAACAATTGGCTTACTCTGAGGGAATAAGAGGCCATGGTACTTTTAAATGGTGTTCAACATTACTAAATATTCAAAAAAAGAATCAATCCAAAACCAGGGAGAGGATTAACTGCTTCAATAACCCCAAACTTCCTTCCCTCTGTGCATTGTCAAAGTAAATTTCATCTCCTTTCCTTTTCTTCGCAGTGTACCTGTGGACAATGCTCAAGGCAGAGTAGGCAGCAAATTCTCTCCAATCATTTTCTTGACAAAGAAAATATTTCTTAAATCCTAATAATAGAAAAGATTTAGTCACAATATTATATGCTGCAGGACGAGGGTAGAAAAGCATTGATTTCAGATGCCAGATTTTCCAAATTCATATATATATGTATATATATATATATATATATATATATATATATGTCACAAGCAACATAGCCTAAATATCTCTCTTTATATTGGTCATGTTATTCTCTCTCCAGCCTGTGGATACTGGCATTTCATTCATTTATTTATTCATTCATTCAATTTCTACAACTGAGAACAAAAGCACCGTCCACACAGCCAGCATGAATCATTATGCTAAGGAGGAATCAACAGTCTTGATTACATACAATGGGACCTGTTCTACACATTCATTAGCACCACCTGCTCATAGAGCACTAGGTGAAGCATTAGGGAAGGTGTAAAGGGGGGAAAGCTTGCGACCTCTGAAGAAGCTGCGGACAGTTCTGGAGAAATGTAAACAACTGCAGGCAACCCCTTCAGTTTGTCAAAGAATGGGATTCTGCTCCAAAAGTGGGATTTCATGAAGACTTGTCAAAAAGCCAGAGATTTAGTCTTCTCTCATCCTCACTGGGTAAGAACCTGTGCTTTTAGCTGGACGCCCAGGGTGTTCCAAGTATGGTAAAGTTTGTGTCCTACTTATTTATAGTTGGAGCTCTTTGAATCCAGGAAAGAGGGGGGCAAAAGGGGGGTTGTCATGCACTTCAGTAGTTAGAAAAAAATATGCACACAGGAGTTTGCCTCTGAAGAATGACTGTTTTGGCTGGATACAAAAAGATCAAGCAATTGCAATTTCCCACTTCCATTGAGTCAAAAATAAAATCAAGTCTGCAGACAGGATAGGGCAGTAAAACTGTGCGCACTCATTATTTTTCCCCAACAGCAAAAGCTTTGAGTCAGGTAGAATGAGTTTGCAAATTCTTGTGGCTGTCAGGATCCCCAAATGGCAAGCTGCCCAGTCTGGACAGCGTCAAGGTCAGATGCCTTGTGTTCTGGGATGGAACAACCCACGTAAGATTCTTAGCCTTACCCAAACTGCCTGTCAGTCAAACAGTGCAACCAATGAGAAAATGCTTCATTACTTTTTTAGAGCTTTGCCCAGCCAATTGGCAGCTCCCAGCAAATTGAGTCCTGGTACAACATTATATGAACATTAGTAAGGGGCTGCTTTATCAAACCAGCTCAGGAGAGCAGATAAATCACCGTGAGGCTGTGATTAGGGTCTGTTTCCACCAGGACTACTGTTTACTACTGGGTCACTCTGAGGTGAGTGACTTGATTTTTCTTGCACTCACCCTTCCTAGGTTCAATTTAAGAATTAGAAGGTTTCTGTTCACAGTATAAAATTCGAAACCCAAACATAGCTGTCTTTACTGTTTTCTTTTCTTTCTCCCTAGTGCCCCTAAATAATTGCCCAATAATTGAGTTAGAAAAAAAATTAATGCAGATCCTTGCAGCATCCGTGAAAGCATTGCCTAAATTTAGCTCTGCCTCTGTTCTGATAAAAATCTGCCCATGATCTCAGAAGTATGGCTAGGAGGATCTGTTCTAAATCAGGTAAGTGCTAAAGACCACGCGACCCAAGTCACCCACCATCAGACAGATTTCTCTTCTGACTTATATTCTCACAGCAGCGATGGATCTGAGCTGTGTCATTAGTATTTCTCTGCTCTTACAGTCGTGGCCTGTTTTATGAGGGAGCTGGCAGAAGTAAGAAGTTGAGCTGAAGTTCAGTAATAGGCCCAGCTGGCTGACTCCACAAGAACTAGAACCTAGGATTCTGGACTCACCAGCTCTATCCTCATTTCATTTATCTGGTGCTTAATAGCACAGCATTAACATCTGGCCAAAGCTCACTACCACTCACTGCCACTCCCAATACCTCCCGTGCTGCTCTCTCTCTCTTCTCTCTCCCCTCACCTTCTATCTCAGTCTCTAGGAAACTTGGAAGTACTGAAGAGTTGACCGTAAGTATACTTGTAAGAACAGATATATTCTTCTCTATCAAGAACTTAGCCTTTTAGGAAACAACAAAGTGGGCGCTTCTCCCTTTTTGCGTTGGAGAGGTTTGAGTATCAAACACCAACCTTGTCATTTTATCTTTCAAAAAATGAACCTTTATTTAAAAATGGGAGTGTTACAAGTCTGGAAGCCATACAGATAGGGAATGTTGAAGAAACTGCTGGAGCTGAGTAAAAATCTATTTCAAATGGTGGAGGCGTTGTCATGTAAGAGGTAGTAGGTAGCTTCTTTGTCATTCCTGTGGGTGGGATGTAAGTTTAATATAAGGAGGCATCCCCCGGGGGTTCTTAAGACAGGTCTATAATCTGGAGCTCCGTGTCTATTTCCAGAAGGCACTCTGATATTCTCTTGTACAATCAATTGCCTCTCGCACAGCTAACTTTCACAGTAGAGTTTCTCCTGTTATTTCTTTTTTTTTTTTTACTTTCTGGGTCACACCCCAGCGATTCTCAGGGATTACTCCCTGTCTCTGCACTCAGGAATTACTCCTGGCAGTGTTCAGGGAACCATATGGGATGCCAGGGGTCAAACCTTGATCAGCTGCGTGCAAGGCAAGCACCCTTACCCACTGTGCTATCACTACTGGGCCAGTTTATACTGTCTTGTTTTATATAATCATATGGGTACCTACTGCAGTCCAGTCAGCTGAGCAAAATGTTTCCAATACAAGCCTGTTTTACTTTGCTTGGAATATTCTCTGCCCAGATACTGTGGACACTGTCTATGGACACTGGCTGGTTCCCTCCCTTCATATTACTCTAGTTTCCCCAATGCTTTGTTCCTCTAGTCTTCTTTCTCTTTCTTTGTAATATAGCCATCTTTCTCATTTACTCCATCCCTTACCCTGTTTGGTTAATCTTTACAATATTCATTTCATCTAAAAGTGTTACAAAGAGAGATCACTTGTCTCCTCTGTGAAAACAGGACTTTGTTTTGTTTTCTGCTTCACCCTTCAAATTGTTTTTTTGTTTTGCAATCTGGGGCCAGACCTGGTGGTACTTAGGGCTTACTGGTTCTGTGCTCAGGGATCACTTCTGGAGGTGATGGGAGATCCTGTGCTGTTCCAGGAGTCAAACTGGGATTGGCTAAATACAACGTAAGTGCTTTATTTTTTTCTAAATTTTATTATATTAACATGAGATATACAATTGCAGAGCTCTTCATGATTGGGTTTCAGTAATACAGTATTCCAGCACCCATCCTTCACCAGTACACCCTTTTCAACACTTTCCAACACCCTTTCTAATATGCCCAGATTCTCTCCCCCTTCTGCCTCTATAGCAATTTCTTCTTCTTCTTCTTCTTCTTCTTCTTCTTCTTCTTCTTCTTCTTCTTCTTCTTCTTCTTCTTCTTCTTCTTCTTCTTTCTTCTTCTTCTTCTTCTTCTTCTTCTTCTTCTTCTTCTTCTTCTTCTTCTTCTTCTTCTTCTTCTTCTTCCTCCTCCTCCTCTTCCTCTTCCTCTTCCTCCCCCCCTCCTCCTCCTCCCTCCTCCTTCTTCTTCTTCCTTCTTCTTCTTCTGCTGCTTCTTCTGCTGTTTCTGCTTCTTCTCCTCCTCCTCCTCCAACTCCTTTCTCTCCTTCCTCTCTGTCTTTCTCTCTTTGTCTCCCTTTCCTTATACAATGTGGTTTGAAGTACATACATTTAGGAAGTTATATCATGTATATACCTTTGCCTACATTGAATATTCAGTCCTAGTCTGGAGTTACCACTTCCAGCAATTATTAGCACACTGGTCCCTTCTCTATCAAAGCAAATTCTTTAATTTCTGTTCTAACCCTCTGGGACCATAACTACAATTAATTTTTTTCCTTAATTTTTGGTCACACCCAGCAATGCTCCAGGGTTATTCCTGGCTCTGAGCTCAGGAATCATTCCTGGTGGTGCTTGGGGAACCATATAGGACACCAGGGATCGAACCTGGGCCACCACATGCAAGGCAAACACCCTCCCCAGTGCACTATTCCTCCAGCCCCCATATCTAGAATTTTAATTAAAGCTGTGGTAGGTGACAGAACATATATGTGAATAAATGAATCTTTTCCAGAAACCACCATACATGACTGCTATACTTTATTTATTCCCTTGAAGAAATACTGTTTTTACAATGAAAAACTGAGTCCCTCAGAATTGGTCATTGATTCAGGCTAGAGAACTTCTTGTTTTATTATATTGAGTAACTTGCACCTATAAGTGAGAACCATATGCTTTTTAGCAGCAACGTGGTATCTAAGAGGGAAGCAGAATGCATAGGTCAAAGGGCATTTGTTTTACTAAACTTCAGACTACACAGTGATTTGGTGAGCAGTTTGGGGAATTTATTTGGTCATTAGAGTTCAGTGGACAGTTTAGAGTTCATCTGGTCATAACACGTTGCTACACAGATGTATTGGCTCTGAGACAGCTCCTGGGCCTGGAGTTCTGAAAATCAAATTTGAAAATTTATAGCAAATTTCTGGTCATTCCTAGTTATTGAATATACACTACCAACACCTCCTGTGTGCTCCTCTCTCTCTTTCTCTCTCCCCTCACCTTCTATCTCAGTCTCCAGGAAACTTGGAAATACTGAAGAGTTGACCATAAGTATACTTGTAAGAACAGATATTCAGGCTGAATTGATATTCAGGCTGAATTGATATTCAGGCATGAAATGATATTCCTTGCTCCCCCAGGTAGAATATTTTTCCATAATCAAAGGAATCATATTTATCTTAATATTAACAGGTCATAAGAGGGCATCAACGTGGGCTTTAGTTGTTAAGAAGAAAATGCATATGGACTTATAAATCGAACAAACCTGAATGAGAATTCAAATGCATTCCCTCTAGGAACTTCAGTTTTCTTCTCTGAAAAACAGGAACTAAAACTTCTCTCATGGTTTTCGTGAGGATTAGATGAGAAAGCATAAAAGAGGACATTTGTCATTGATTTTCTCTTTAAGTGTCAGGTCATTGTTTTCCTGCTAGCTGCCTCCTAATATTTCTGTGACTCAGTACAGAAAAAATGCATTATCTGAAGGAGATACTAGGATTGGATCCAAATAATAAAATTGAATTAGAAAAAAAGAACATTCCAGTTCATGTGGCAGGGAAGTTCTAAATTCATGTATTGCCGGCACCTACAGATCTATGAGTCACACCCTGAACCATCTTTCTGCCTGGGACTTTACACCCCATCCTAATTCACTGGGATGTCACTCACAATAGCCTCAAAGAGACCGAGTACAGTAGAATAGGAGCTTTCATGGCTAGTGTCTGCCTAGTCATCCCTCCAGCCTCCGCCCAACATGCCCCAGACCCTGAAGTGGGAACTAGGAACATTCTCACTATATTAGACATCTTTTAGCTACACAACTCAAAGGACCAAGGCCTATGGATCTGCCAGAAAGTTCCTCTCTTTCAAATAAGTAAAAATCTAATACCCAGAAGTTTCAGGTTGTATCCCTCTTGGAGTCGCCATTGTTTCTTTAATTGAAAAATCACCATCATTTTCCTAATGGTTTCAGATTCTGTTCATACACCTCTTGTAAGCAAAGTATACTGAATATTGGCTTATAAGATATTATATTAACATAAAACATATGGAGTAAAATGCCTAAATCTAAGCTTAGATTATTTTTTAATTCTTGGTTTTGAGGCCACACCTGCAAGTACTCAGAGATTACTCCTAGCTCTGCACTAAGGGACATTCCTGGCAGGGTCAGGGGTCATATGGTATGAGGGTCAAATCCAGGTCAGCTGCATGCAAGGCAAACACCCTACCTTCTGTACTGTTTCTCTGGTCCCAAAGTTTGATTTCTGTCTCAAACTTCTGCACCTATTCTTACCATTCCAAGAATGACTTCTATTAACTTTGACTACGTAGTTTTACACAATTGTTTCTGGTTGTTATAGGAATGGACGGCAAAAAAAAAGCATTTCAGATATCTCTAGTGAGAGGCTCGCCCTACCTCCTTTTGAAATTTATAGCACAGTGTCCAAAGGTGCGAGGGAACAAAAATATCATGTCAGCTGTTAAAAGTAAACATAAGGCTGGAAAATAGTACAGTGATTAGGATTCAAATCCCAGCACCATACGGTCTCCCAAGCATCCCAAGCATCTCAAGGACAGCCCCAGAGGTCCACAGCACTACCGAGGTGCTTAGGTATACTTGGCACTGCAGGGCCAATGCATTATCACATGCTCAGATTCTTGCATTGAACCACCCACCTGATCAGTCAAGAATTGCTGGTAGGGGGCTGGAGTGATAGACCAGTGGGTGGGGCATTTGCCTTGCACACGGCCGATCTGGGTTCGATCCGCAGGATCCCATATGGTCTCCTGAGCAATGCCCAGAGTAATTCCTGAGTACAGAGTCAGTAATAACCCCTGAGCATCACTGGGTGTATTCAAAAAGCAAGAAAAAAAATTGCTGGTAGGCCCAAGGACCTCCAGAGCACCACTCAGGAGCTTCCATCTCAAATAAAAATTATAAAAATAAATGTAGACTTCCCTTGCACACTTAAAGACTAGTTTTGAAATTTAAATTTGCCATTAGTGGGAATTAGAAATCTTACTAGTGCATGCACGTGGTAGTTACTTTATAAATAATTTGGGTAGATCAGATAAAATGAACAGTTAAATCACAAGGTCTCTGATAGCTGAGTGGTATACAGTTTTCTTGAGGTTCTGGTGAAAAGAAAAAGCCTAAGTTAGAGATTATGCCCACTTAAAGATTTTTAACTCTCAGAGGAAAATTGTAAAGGAGCAAAAATTCATTTTGTTTCATGTTTAGGAAATGACACAATAAACAGCAAAATTGAGGGTATCAGAGAGATGGTTCAAAGAACTGGCAAGCATGCTTTGCATGAGTAGGCCTGGTCCTTTCCTTGGTACTCCTGTCTCCTAGCATAACAGGCAGGACACTAAATGTGGAATGACTACAACCATTGTCAGTTGCCGATGGACTCTTCTGAAGATAATTCTGGCCACTTCTCAAGATGAAATCTGAAATTATGTAGTATATTAGCTACATTTTCCTATTTTTAGTGCAAAGTTAAATGTCTTGATACCCAAGGATAAAACTAGATTTGGAGCATTTCTTAACCTGGGCACAGGCCCTGTTGAATCTCTGTTTTGAGGAACTATGCACTGGAGGATGTACAGCAGCATCCCTAACCCTCTATGAACTCAATGCCAGCAGCAGCACCACCTTGATGCTAATAATGAAAATGTGCCCAGACGTTGTCATATATTCTTAATGGAAAAATCTGCATTTGGTTGATTAAGACCTTGAAAATGATCAATAGATAAGTATGGTTAAATTCTCAACTTTAAACTAAAATAGGAAACTAATTTTTCTCTAATTACAGCTCTGTTTCAAATGCTATCCTAAGTCTATTAGGTCCTTTACAGAAGCCAGAGCTCTCAAAGGGCTTCAAGTCTACAAGAAAGTTTATTACGCCCCATTATCCAACATTAACATATTGTATGACGCTCCAGCGTGGAACTCAGCCATTCAAAATAGTATTGCTTCTTAGACAGGTAGATATTCAAGTTGTTTGGAACCTTTCTGGGACTGCAGGTCCATGGGGGCAACTTTGTTGAAACTGAAAGCAGCTACCTGGTAAAAGCTCTACCAAGCCCCCACTGTCTTCTGCTAATATGCCATTTAGTACACTGTTACTTCTATCTGTATCTCATTGGCCTAAGCAAAATATCTGATCAAGGTCAACATCAGATAGGCAGGATGCTACAGTCTTCCCTCAGAAGCTGAGAGATTAACTGAAAAACCGTTTATTAAGTTATACATTAACTCCAAAGATCACATTTTCAATATCACCATAAAAGAAATCATGGATCTTTAGTACTTGCTGACTTCCTTTTTAAAAAACAAGAGGAATTATTGATGGAATCTGTGTCAAGTGTGCAAAACATATTAAGATCTTAGTGGGAAGCACAAAATAAACACGAAAATGAAGTTAGCAATCTTTACTATTGAATCAGTAGATTGGTGTTTTTCGTTGTTTTGTTTTCAGGATCCCTAGGGAATATTGTCTTAACTTGGGTTAATTGCATTTAAAGGGAACTTAAGCATCGATGCAGATGATTTAGTACCACTTCTCTGCAACCAGAAAGCTGAATAATTAGCAACTTGATAAAAGCCAGTAGTTTACAACAGAACAATGATGTCTGCTTCTTATTCTATCTTCTAATGTATTCTCTATCGTTCAAGATTTTATTAGTAAGGTCCGTGAACTGTTTGGACATCTATATGCACACAGTTTATAGACCTTTCTAATATTAAGAGATAGACAGAGGAAATCATGTGGTTGCAAAAGCAAGTTTATTTGTAATGGAATAGAAGTTAGACACAGTCTTCAGTAGGTCCTTTGGTAGATTTCATGAATTTATAAAAACTAAACTAAACTAAAGCCTAAAATCATTTAAATGTTCCTACTGCATCTTCCCTCGGTTGCTGTCAAGTCCCTACATCCATAAGGAAGAAGACATAGTTTAAGGAGAACTCCATGTGTTGTTCACTGTCACCCATTGGCAATAACAGATCTTAAGCTTAATCAGCCCAGATTTTCTGGCTCTTCTTTGCAGAACTTTCAGACACACAGTGTTTAATAATAAAGAGATGAAATTTTTTGCCACAGTATTTGGCCTTAAGGAGTACACTGAAGTCTTAGAAGTAAATGAGCGCTTTTGCATCTTTCTCTGGTGCAGAATTCTACAATTGTAAATGAAAGAGATGAAAGGTTTATTTTTCAGAACAATGGGGGTGTGTTTGATGATCCCAGCTACAGAGAGCTAGAATGAGAACAGAAGTTAAGATTTTCAGCTTTTATAAAGATAACTATTTTGTTACCTGGTCCTTCATGTGTCAAGTTCAGTGGAAAATTCTCATTTCGTGTGCTGCCTGCTATCTTTCTGATGCTGTTAGCTTCTCTCTTTGAAAAATCTCCTCTGTTTTGTCTGCTTTACTTGTTGCTCTTAGTTCTCTTTATAGCTCCTCTTTTTCTGTATTAACCCTAAACAATGATGTTCCCCTTGGCCTCCAAATCCTTATTCCCCAGACTAAATTCCACTTTTCAGTCTCAGAACCATTTATGGAACCTTCTGATCGACATCTATTGACATATCAGCACTTGGTAATGACGCCTTTCCCATGCTTGTCCTTCAAAAATAGAGTCTCCCTTCCCAGCCTCCTGGCTTCAGTAAGCAGCAGCCTCATCCACTCAGTTGTTCAATCCAGGAAGTAAGGGTTCAATATAGATTTCATTTTCCTTCCACATCTCACATCTAAGCAGTCACCAACTCCTCTAATTCTATATGCTTAGCATTCATTCTGATTGCTCTGTTCCCTTCAGAGACATCATATGATTTATGTCACTGTCATTTCTTGCTAGGATTACATACTGATAATTCCCTCAGTCCAACTCTAGCCTTCTTTACAAAACAAAAATTCTTCAGTGAAGCTTTCTTTACTAAAGAAAAAAAATAAAGAATTAATTTGAGGACCAGGGAGAAAGTTTAAAGAGCTGGAGCTCATGTTTTGCATACTGGAGGCTAAGGTTCAATCCCCCCAATACCAGATGCTCCCAACCTGCCCCAGCACTCTCAAGTATTGACCAAAAAAAGCAAAAAACAATACAAAACAAAAATACAAAAATCCAAAACTAAAGTAAAATCTAAGAAAGTATGCACACACTCACATATATAATAAATATGATATGACATGCCATGCATGGCATGGTATGGTGTGATGTGATGTGATGTGATGTGATGTGATGTGATATGATGTGATGTGATGTGATGTGATGTGATATGCTATGATATGATATATGATATGATATGATATGATATGATATGATATGATATGATATGATATGATATGATATGATATGATATGACATGATATGTTAGCCTAGCTTATATGAGCACTGCACCCTGAGAATGTACTTATCCAATATTATTTACCAAATGCCCACTATTGGCTATCCTAGGAAAGAGAATAACAAACAACAAACCACTGCTTGTATGAGACTTGAACCTATGGGGGGTGGAAGGTTGAAGAGGCACATAATACAAATTAAATAGACACAAAAAATAAATAATAAACCAATATGATGTAATATTAGTAAGTGTCATGTGTTAAATTAGAAAACTAAAAGCACTCTGGGGAAATTTGAGGAGGATTATATGCGTTGAGATGAAGGACTGAAATGGTTTTTAGAAAGACCATACTGAGAAGGTCTTGTATATGTGTGGCAGGCACTCACAAAATGACATTTCATGGTGAAATATGTGGTGAAATGCTTGCTGGCATATGACCCATGCAACAAATGGTGAAATAATGAAAAAATAAATCATCCCCATTTTACAGATAAGGAAACAGTCTCAGAGAATGGAAGTAACTTGACCTCCAGGTTACTTTCCAGGACTCAAACCCAATCTTTCATTCCCTAAACCAGAAGAGAAAAACATCAATATTATCTGAAAGCTGAGTATACAGCATAAAGTCAAAATCTAACTGAGGTAGTCCAGAGTTTGAAATGAATTCTATAAATAGCTTAGTTCCTTCTCACATTCTGTGAAACAGAATAAGGTCCAAAGTGAGATGAAACTAGGTTTGGGCTTCTTTCTGGGCTTGGCTGAGCTAGGCCCTGCAGGCTGAATAATCATTCACCTAGTTGCTGTCCATCTTACTAGTGTGGGTAGAGTATTAATAGGAAGCAGTGTTCTCTCCTGGATATTCAACTTTGAACAAAATAGGCAACCAAACATATCTCTTTGAAAGATGATAGGTATCAAAGTTGGCAGTGGTAACATTTCTGAAAAAACCAAACCAGGGAGGGGAGAACGAGATTAAGGAGCATGTTTACCAAGGTGAAATGGAAGGGATAAAAAAGAAAACTGGGGTCTTCTTACAGCAACAAATTTGCTCAGCTGATAACAGGAAGCACAGACTCAAAGAACCAGGAAAGGAGTTGAATTCAATAGACTGCTCTTGTCTAAAACTTGCGGTTCATTTAGAGAACTAATCCAGACCGCTACCACAAATTCCTAGATAAAGACTAGAAATTGCTTCTTCAGCTATGAGATTTTCCTTTTCTTTTTTCATTTTTTTGGGGGAGCTACTCCTGACTCTGTGGTCTGGGATGAGTCCTGGTTACATTCAGGGAACCATATGTGGTATTGGGGATCAAACTCAGCTGCATGCAAATTGGCTGCATGCAAGGCGAATTCTTTACCCACTGTACCTTCTCTCCGGCCCACTAGTATATCATTATTGCTTCTCCTATCACTCTTCTGTTGCAGGACTCCTAAGGGCCGCTGCATCTTGCTCTGGATTGCCTCCCGCAAATCACTCCGTAGATAAGGGGGTAGTCTAAATGTGGCAGTTTATCCGACCATGAATGCTGTACTAGCTGGTATAAATATTCTCCCATGCTATCACAATCATCGTGGGACTAGCTAGATCTTACCAGCATATTAGCCTGGCCACGTAAGGACACCTAAGTAATTAGACCAGAGAGAAATGCTGTTTGCTTCCAAACAAACAAGCATGGCTCCTGATAAAATATAAAACTACAATGAAGTAGAGGGAGACTTGTGAAGGCTTGGAGAAATATTTAACTGGCATTGGTGTTGATCTTTGGTACAGTGACCTGCCATCTCAGAAATCCCCTTCTCTACATTTCAAAGGCATTCCGGCTCAAAACATTAGCACAGTAAAGGCCCTAGGTGAGATGCAGGGGAGGGGACTACCTAAGGGGCATTGGACCCTCCCTGCTTTCCATAACAATGGGAGGAAGGTCTGAGTCGCGGGGGTATAAACTAGCCGGTTCCCGCTCTCCTGGTTTTCTTCCGGTGGGATTTCGCCTTGTGAGCGTTTATTCCCCTTGGAAGTTTTACACGTGGTGGTCGCCATCTTGGCCTACACGTGGCTGGGGTTCTAGCCTGGAATCCTAAGCATCGGGTTTTTCCTTTTGCTGATTTGTATGCCTGAACCTGTGATAAGTAAAGCCTTTTAAAACCGCATCAAATTCCTGAGTGTCCATCCATTCCTTGCCGGCTCGGAGGTAGAAGGGAACTTCGCTTCCCGGCACTGTCGGGGACCGCGGGGAGCCCCCGACACTCTTCCTCTACCAGCTTCTCAATAATTCCTCCCTCTTTTTTTTAAAATACTATCCCTCCCCACCCCCCACCTTATCCATATTTGCATGGTCCCCAAAAGACTTTGGCATAACTGTTAGGAAAAGAAATACTTTAAGCTGTCATTAATAAACAAAATATTGTAAAATTATACAGGGAAACTGTGAAATAAATAGCCAGAGAGAATAAAGCAAACATGAGGAAAAGATGAATAAGTGAATAGTCAAAACCAAAAAGCAAAGAGACAGAGTAAGCATTTTAAATGCCATATAAAGCCAGGATGTAGCTCAGTGATAGTCTACATGCACGCATGTGTGAGGTTATAGGTTTAATCTAAGGAACACCTCGCTGCTCAAAAAGGCTGCTAAGCAAAAGGAGATATTGAATTTTTAAAAATTGAACTAAAAATGAATGTCGGGTGACCCCTTGAGCCAGGCATCCAGACACACCTGAAATTAGAACTACCTCCATCAACTAAATTAGATTGGTCCAATTAGTGTCTTTCAATACTTAGACCAGATTGAATTAAGATAGTTTAGCAATAGCTTAATTGTCCGTCCTCAATATTTGCACAATGCTAAGAACAGTGCCTCTCTCTCTCTTTCTCTCTCTCTTTCGTCAAAATTCACATTGTTAAGCAATCAGCTAAATCTATTGCATACCTGTCATATAGCAGACATTGTTCCCAAATATTCTAGGAAATTAATAAGGCATGAACCTTTCATTTAAGATTCTAGAGTCAATATTACTATCCTAAATTGCATCTCAAGATAAGATGGCAATTTTGTTTCACTAAAATTCCAGAGAGATAGTCATATCTCAATTACAAAGGAATTTTAGCTCTTACCAATAATTTCACTTTTATTGTATATGAATTATTTGATTTAATGGCAGAAGTTGAATTTCTCCAAATTCCATTAATTTTTTTAATATTTCATTATACCACCGTTAGATATACAATTACAAGATGTTCGTGTTTGAATTTTGGTTCTACAGTGTTCAACACCCATCCCTCCACCCCTGCTCATCACCCATCACCAATGTCCCCACCTCCCTCCCCTTCCCCCACCCTGCCTTCATGGCAGTTTCTTTATCTCCTTTCTCTCCCCTCTCTCTCTCTCTCTCTCTCTCTCTCTCTCTCTCTCTCTCTCTCTCTCTCTCTCTCCTCTCTTGCTTCCCTTTCTAACACATTGTAGACTGTAATATATTCTAGAACATGATTGGTTCCACTAGTTTGATGTACCGGGTCCAGACCACGAAAATGGCAGCTATTATGGTGAGTGAGTCTCATCCAACTGCTTCCTGAGGCCCTACAGAGGTGATGGGCCCACTCCCAAAATCCATTTTACCTCCTGGGAGCCTCATGGGGAGGCTGAGCTAGGGGAGAGCCGGATGGCAGCTCTCTCCGTACGTCTGAGTCCCTGCATCATGGCCAAGAGCCCTGAAACAGTTCATGGGCTGGG
>JAJIBD010012699.1:0-57882 GCA_021461705.1 Cryptotis parvus | reverse complement strand
GATATGATTTTATTTAGGTTAGAATACAAAGGAATATGTTTACTAATCAAGAAAGTTTCAAGAAAAAGTAATGTAGGATTTTATACACTAGTTTATTTGGGCCAGATAAATCAGAAAATTGTCCATGAGTCTTATGGGAATACTATAGAGAGACTGCAAACAGTTGTTTTTTTTTTTTTAATTTTTTTAAATTTTTTTATTTTTTGTCCCCTAAAAACACCAGCCCCAGAATCATTATTTTTAAAATGACTATCCTACCTAAGCTATTATATAGATTCAAAGCAATCCCCGTCCAAGTTCAGACAGCATTCTTAAAGGATCTAGAAAAGTCAATAACGAAGTTGGTATGGAATCAGAAAACACCACAAATAACCAGAACCATACTGAAAAATTGTTGGGGGAGTTTGGGGGTCCCCAACAGTATCAGGACAGAAGTTCTCTTCTACCTCCAAGGCTGTTGGGATTGGATGAAAACGCACAAGTTCGAGCAGTTTCAAAAAGGCTTTTAATAGTACAACAAGCTTTACCACCACAATCTAATATAATGGAAGAATTCTAGCTCTTTGTCAGAACTTAGGCTATACACGAGGGTCCAAGTCTCCTACTAAAGAGGATTCCACCAGAGAGAGTCCCACCAAAGTGGATCCCACCAGAGAGAATAGAGCACCTCAAATCAGTCCCCTTATATACACAAAAAGTAATCCTCTAACTTCAGGGAGGGTCCTGTCAATAAAGATCAACTAAACAGCTTCTAGATAGTAGAAGAGGGCCGGAGCGATAGCCCAGCAGGTAGGGCGTTTGCCTTGCAAGTGGCCTTCCCATGCCAGCCGGGTTTCAATCCCCAGCATCCCTTATGGTCGCCCGAGCACCTCTAGAGAGTAATTCCTGAGTGCAGAGCCAGGAGAAACCCCTGAGCATTGCAGGGTGTGACCTGAAATAAAAAGATAGTAGAAGAGTATAGTGGTGCCACACCCTTCTATAGGTCTAAACAAATGATTATCCCAAGGGACTAACTCCTTCTTCTGAGTATATGAAATTATCTCTTATCTAAAACACTGGACAGAGAGAGGGGGCTGGCTGGTATAAAGTAATATATGTTGATTTCAAGGGCTTCATGTAATCTAGATGGTACCCACAAGGTCCTTGTTATTTATTATCTGCACCAGGGTGATTCTGAGTATCTTGTTCTTTGTATTCTGAAAGGGTCACACTCGCGTGCTTGAGAGCAAACTAGTATGATCCTTCCTATAATCTTAAATGATAATCTCAACATTAGCCAGGGTCTCCTGGTAAATTCTAACTGTCCCATGCTGGGTCCAGTGGATATCAAGAGGAGCTGTGCCCAATCTAGATAACATAGAAGTCTTAATGGATATATAATAATAAGTCAGAAATTACTCATTCAGAGTCAAGGTGACTTCTGTAACTGCCACACCCCCATCAGTGTTTACACAGAAGAGAGATCTCATTAGTATGAACCCTGGCTTAAGAACATGTAAATAAATTAAACTGTGAGTGGATAAAACAGCAAAGCTCCCAAGATAGCTAGGCCTGTAATCCAACAAAAATAAGAAATTGGGAGGTACTTTATTACCTAAATTGGAACTATGTTTTAAAGCTACAGTGATTAAAAGTGCAGGTATGGAATCACTGTCACTGTATCACTGTCTTCCCGTTGTTCATCAATTTGCTCGAGCGGGCCCCAGTAACATCTCCATATGTCCTGTCTCATGCTAGTAGAGCTCAAGGGCATCTGCTTGCTCCAGGAACATAAAAAGCCTCAATCCATTCCGAATGAGGTCTATAATTGTTACTGGTATTTGGCATATATATGAAATACAACACGGGTATCTTGCCAGGCTCTGCCGTGCAGGTAGCATACTCTTGTAGGCATCTCTAAGTTCAGCATTTATTAATGAACCGCTGGCGGCCAAGCGGCCGCGAGCTGGGCGCTGATAGGCTGGTCTGCTGGGTGGAGGCCTGAAGAGAGAGAAGTCCGGATGTGGAAAATGGAGGCCCTCATGGAGTGGGGGGGTCGCCTGGCTTGTTGCGAGGCTCTGCTGGGGTGGTGGGCCAGGGCTAGAAACCACCATCCCTCCCGGGCGCCTCTTGAGCGACTGGTCACAGGGAGAGCCAGTAGCAGCTCTGCCCCATGTCTGCGGAGTCTCTGGACCAGCATACCTGAGCCGGATTTAAGAAAGACTGCTGCAGGGTGGAACTCGATGAGCCGAGCGCTGATAGGCTGGTCTGCTGGGTGGAGGTCTGACGAGAGAGAAGTCCAGATGTGAAAAATGGAGGCCCTCATGGAGGTGGGGGTCGTCTGGCTTGTTGAGAGGCTCTGCTGGGGTGGTGGGCCAGATGTGGAAAATGGAGGCCCTCATGGAGTGGGGGGTTCGTCTGGCTTGTTGCGAGGCTCTGCTGGGTATGGAATAAATACAGAATATCCAATCAATGAGTCAGGATTGAATACCCTATGACACAACCCCATATATATGGGCAATAAATTTTGGATAAATGAGCTGAGAACATAAAATGGAGCAAAAATAGCATTTTCTACAAGTGGTACTGGGAAAATTGAATAACTACATTTTAGAAACTACTACTGAATCCAAATCTTCAATTGAGAGTAAATCAAAGACCTTGAGATCCGAGCAGAAACTATATTATTAAGGAAAATATTGGCAGAACACTTTAAGATTTTAAATTCAAAGGTGCCTTCAATGACATGGTACATTTCCTCATTCAGTTAGTTTATGTACTACAGGTAAGTGAGATAATCCTGTTTGTCTTTCTTCTGACTTACTTCACTCAACGTATTTTCTAGCTCCAACTAGTCTCAGCAAATTGCATGATTCCTTAAAGTTTCATAGCATACCTTTGTATTTATATATATATCACATCTTTATAATCCATTCATCTGTTGTCTGACACCTAGGCTGATACTATATGTCACTGTTGTACTAAGTGTTGCAATAAACAATGGTGTGCATACTTACTTTTCAATAAATTATCTTTATCCTGGAGTAGATACCCCAAAATAGAATTGTTGGGTAATATGGTAATGCAGTTACAAGTTTACTGAGAACTCTCCATACTTATTCCACAATGGTTGAAGCAGACAACATTCCTATCAGAAGTGGATGAGAATTCCTTTTTCACTACATCTCCATAAACACAGATTGTTCTCACTACTTTTAATGTGCCATTATCATTGGTGTGAGAAGATATCTCATTGTCATTTTGATTTTGATTTGCTTATTTGCTTAATGATAAGTGATGCTGAGCATTATTCATTCATTTATTTATTTATTTATTTATTTATTTATTTATTTTTGCTTTTTTGGGTCACACCCGGCAATGCTCAGGGGTTTCTCCTGGTTTTGCACTCAGGAATTACTCCTGGCAGTGCTTGGGGACTATATGGGATGCCGGGATCAAACCCTGGCCGGCACAGGCCGGCTGCGGGCAAGGCAAACGCCCTACCCACTGTGCTATAGCTCTGGCCCTGAGCATTATTTTTTATATTATTTCTTTTTGTTTTGTTTTTGTTTTGGGGGTCACAACCAGAAATACTCAGGGTTACTCCTGCCTCTTCACTTAGGAATTACTCTTGGCAGTGCTCAGGGGACCATATGGGATGCCGGGGATCGAACCCGGTCAGCTGCAAACAAGACAAACACCCTCCCTGCTGTACTATGGCTCCGGCCCCTTTTATATTATTTCTCTTTTAAAAAAATTTTTTTTATTATACCACCGTGAAACATACAATTACAAAGGTGTTCATAATTGGTTCTTGGTAATACAGTATTCCAGCACCCATCCCTCCACCAGTGCCCTATTCTCTGTTCTCGGGCACTTTGGTTGTTTCCAGATTCTAGCTATCGTGAATAGAGCAGTGATGAATAAAGAGTATATTATTTCTTAAAATTAAACTTGGATTCCTTGAGGCAAATGAAGGAACATTGTTCAGCAAAACAGTATTGCCTATTGAGCTTCCTGGTGCTCTTGAATTAGAATCTAGATATTTCTGGTATCTAGAAATACTCTGAAGAAATTATATCTGGCCATGATATTCTCAAGTATCTTCAGAGTATATTTGGCCATGATATTCAACCTGGTCAGGAAAATGAACATTTTTTATTACTGGTTTTGGCATATTGAATACACATCGGGCAGCTTGTCAGGCTCTGCCGTGTGAGCAGTATACTCTTAGTAGCTTGCTGGGCTAAGCACTGCCAGGAGTAATTTCTGAGTGCAGAGCCAGGAGTAACCCCTGAACATTGCTGAGTGTGATGTCGCTCTCCACCCTGACAAGCAGGACATACCCTCCAGCTGCTCCACATAGCCGGAGGACACAGAGCCTGTGCTCCGGCCGTCCCACTGGAGGTCCTTGATGAGTGCAGCAAACATGGCAGCGTAAAGATGGTAAAGAAAGAAAGGTGTTTGTAATCTTGTTGCCCCGTGGGCCAGGTCTGAGGCCCCACCGGAGTTGCACCAGGGGCCGCAAGGCTGGCTGACTTTTGACCGAGAATGTGGAAAGATATGTCTACAGCTGAATCTCAGCAAAACTATGTTCATGAAAAATGAACTAGTTCCAGAGGCCCCATTCACTCTCAATGGAACAAACATCTCTGAATGCAGCAGTTACGTGTACCTGGGTCGAGAAGTCAACATGATGAACGACCTAAAATCTGAGCTGCGCAGGAGGAAGAGAGCGGCATGGAATGCCTTCAAAGGCATTGAAGAAATAGCTAAAAGGACAAAGAACCTCCGACTCCAGGAACATCTCTTCTACTCCACTGCACTAACATACGCCTCAGAGATCTGGGCCCTACGAAAGCAGGATGAGAATGCTATTCAGGTCTCCCAAAGAGGAATCGAAAGATCTATGCTTGGCATCCCATATGGTCCCCTGAGCACCGCCAGGAGTAATTCCTGAGTGCAGAGCCAGGAGAACCCCTGAGCATTGCCGGGTGTGACCCAAAAAACAAACAAAAAAAAAAGAACGAAAGATCTATGCTTGGAATATAGTGCCTCACTCAAGTGAAAGAAGGAATCTGGAGCTCTGATCTCCGTAGCTGTTCCAGAGTCAGGGACGCTTTCGCGTTTGCTAAGGCATCGAAAATCATGTGGGCTGGACATGCAATGCGATTTGGAGATGATCGCTGGACTAGCGCCGTTACCGACTGGATCCCACGGGATGTCAAGAGATCACGTGGCCACCCACCTACAAGATGGTCAGACTTCTTCATCAAGACGCTGAAGGAATGGTTTGAGGCTCTTCATATTCCTAAAGCAACCAGATGCCATTGGGCTAACTGGCACATGAAATGTTACTGGTGCCTGCTAGAGCAAATAGATGAATAACGGGATCTCTAGTGATCAAGTGATTCTCCCTGGCTTGCATAATGGTTTAGAAAGTGTTTTTACTAGGAGAAATCAGATCCATCTGCATGTTGATGAGTCCGTCAAGGAAACACGAAACTATAGTTCACTTTCAGACCTAAAGTTTTAAGAGGACTGTCAAGTTTGAGTTTTCAGTGACACTGAGACTCCAGAGAGAAAAATGTTGGGAAAATTAGTTTGAAGATAATACTGTTGAAAAAAAACTGGGAAGAATGAAAATCTGAAAAAGTATGACAATTTGGAATGCTAAAAGCATAGTTCAAATAAGTACTTAAACTGCTTTTTTACAGATTTATGAAGCAAATCAATTAATTATACACAGATAATATGTTGCATAAGATCACTTCTCCAGAATTTAAACAGTGATCCAAAACAGTTCAAAGGCTATAACAATATTTTCAACCTTTTTCCACCTTTAACCAGAACCAGTTCATGGGCTAGCACTGAATAAGCCACTGGTTTGGGTTTTGAGATAGATTGGTGATTTTCAGCCTTTTTAAAACGTCTGACTTGCATTGGCTAGAAGAATGTGGTTGACTCACAAGTCTAGAATCTGATCACGTGAAGGGAGTGATACATACAGCAAGTTTCTATTAGCAAACAAAATTTTGTTCCAGTCATTTTGCCTTTCATCAGAGATAGTCCTAAAGAAAGACTTCTAATCTTAAAGAAATACTTATTTTTGATGACAAAATAGTAATATTCTGTCCCATTACACGTAGCTTACTTATTTAGATAGGTTAAACAAGAACAGTTATTATCCATGCAGGTAATTTTAAATTTGCTTTCTGGAAATATTCTTAGGACATATTTTATCAGACTTGTTTGAAAAAGTCACTTGGTGTTATGAAGTCAAACAAGAAATTTCTGAGTCTCATCAATGGTAAAGCTAAATTTTACCAAATTCCTTTTATTTCTTGGGATCCTATGAATATATCAAGTATTCAGGGCCTGTCAGTGACCTTCCTTACTTCTAGTAGGGAATATACAAACCAAGGATCAAGAATATTTGACCTAGAGGGTTTTGTAATTATTGGTCCCATAAAATCAAGCATAATTGCTTAAAAGTGTCCTGCCATATCTTATTAAATGAATATCATTATCAGCTATGATACACCATTCCTTGGTTGCATAACCTGTTTTCAATTACCTCAAGATAATAATAAAGGCAGATTAATATTGAACCTGAGCAAATATATTGCTATGAAAAGAAAATTACTCACCAAGTGTTTCTTAACTGTGGACGAGATAGACAGGTGAGTAAGAAAACATTTACAAATGTTCAATTTCATTTTACAAAATCTGTCTACTAAATTAGCACTGGCAAGATTAAGAGGAAAAATAAAGGGAATTTTTATAGATTCAGAAAATAAAATGTTAGAATAATTATATTCCAAACAAAAACAACCATTTGTTCCCATGTAATTAAATCTCACTTCACACAGCCTTGGGTTAGCAGTTTCATCAATCTTTTCTGTTTCAAAACTAAAGTTTTGAAAATCCTGACTCTGTCCATAATCTGGCTTCAAAATTTTTTAAGCAGTGCCATCATAATTCTGTACCCAGAAGAACTTGAGTGTGTTTATTTCCTGTGGCGCTCTGAAAAACAATCCTTCTGTGTTGAAATTAGAATATTCTGGACTATAGCATTTTCAGAAATTTCACGCTTCAGATTAAGGTAAGCAAAGAATGACCTATAGAATTCTAAAGATCAGTGATAATTTTCAGTAGTGAACGATCTTGTGACAATTCTACAATAAGGATAAAGAGCTAATACCCTTCTTTCCCAAATATAAAGCATTCAGAGAGCTTAGCAATAAAAATATAACAACCCCACCAAAAAAGGAGTGAAGAAATGAATACACATTACCATGAAGAAGACCCATTTTTCTAAGTATTTTATTATACCACCGTGAGATATACAATTACAAAGATGTTCATATTTGGGTTTTGGTCATACAGTGTTTCAGCACCCATCCTTCACCAGTGCCCATCTCCCACCACCAATGTCCCCGGTTCCCTCCTCCCTCCCCCAGCCCACCTCCATGGTAGGTTCTTTATTTCTTTCCCTTTCTGTCTATCTCTTTCTCTTTTCCTTCCCTTCCAGATTGCGGATTAAAGAACATACATTAAAGGGTTGTCATGTGTATCTTTTGCCTGTATGTAATGCTCAGTTCTAGGTTGGTATTAGTACTTTTGACAATTGTTAGCACACTGTTCCATTTTCTGTCTTACCTAGCCTCTGACTCCCACACGTTTGTGATAATTTCCACCTTTGACAAAACCTCCTGATACATGTTTCACTTGACCTTGGATATTGAAGACCCATTTTCTTAAGTGAGAACTTTCTGTGTGAACCAAGACACTGGTTTTATTTGGGGGGTCACACTTGCGATGTTACTCATGGCTCAGCGGTTACTACTGCTACTGCACTCAGGAATTACTCCTGGCTGTGGGACTATATGGGATGCCAGGGATCAAACCCAGTCACAGGGTAGCGGCGTGAAAGGCAAATGCCCTTCCTGCTGTACTATTGCTCCGGCCCCAGGCACTGTTTTAGGAAGCATCCACGGGGTTTCTAATGTAAGTGTTCTTTAAATATTAATTGAAAAACAAAGGGGGGGCTATAGATGTAGCTCAAAAGACTAAGGTATTTGTTTTGAATACAGGAAATGTGACTTTGATCCCTGGCACTGCATGTTCCCCTGAAACTTGTTAGGAGCAATTCCTGTCTCCTGAATCACTGTAGTCTCTGACTGGTCATCACTGTTGGCCCCTTGGGTTGTAGGCCAAACACCATTAACAAATGATTACATTAGCTTTTCCTCCCCTAGCCATGTCCTTCCCACCTTTGAATTTCTTGCTACTTCTTGGAGCAGGATATTGTGTCTCCATGGTTCTACTGGTAAAACTTTTTTTTATTTTTCCCAAAGCTCATCTCAAATGTTTTCTCTTGTGCTATGGGGTCTGCTGTACTCTTTAAGGCAATTGACTACTACTACTACTACTACTACTACTACTACTGCTACTACTACTACTACTGCTGCTGCTGCTGCTGCTGCTGCCGCGCTGCTGCTGCTACTACTCTGCTGCTGCTGCTACTACTACTACTACTGCTGCTGCTGCTGCTGTTACTACTACTACTACTACTACTGCTGCTGCTGCTACTACTACTACTGCTGCTGCTGCTGCTGCTGCTGCTGTTACTACTACTAATACTACTACTGCTGCTGCTGCTACTACTACTACTGCTGCTGCTGCTACTACTACTACTGCTGCTGCTGCTACTACTTATTATTATTATTATTATTTTTATTATTATTATTATTTGTCTCTGGTATTTGTTGATGAAGTCTAGTTCCTCCTTCCACAGTGGCAGTAAACTTCAGAAGGGGAGGGAATGAGGTCTTGTTTCTCTAGGACTTAGCATGTAGGGACAGCACATTTTGATGTCTATTAATTGAATGACAATCCCCAACCTATATTTTGAGGAGATTGTTGGTGTTATAGAATTCTGGAAATTTCTCCCATACTTACCTTCTCTCTCTCGCTCACTCTCTCTCTCCCCTTCTCTCTTTCTCTCTTTCTCTCTCTATCTCTCTCTTTCTCTATTTTTCTTTCTTTCTCTCTCTCTCTCTCTTTTCTTTCTTTCTTTCTTTCTTTCTTTCCTCCCTCCCTCCTTCCCTTCCCTTCCTTCCTTCCTTCCTTCCTTTTCCTTTTTTTCCTTTTTCCTTCCTTCCTTCCTTCCTTTTTTTCCTTCCTTCCTTCCTTCCTTCCTTCCTTCCTTCCTTCCTTCCTTCCTTTTTTTCCTTCCTTCCTTCCTTCCTTCTTCCTTCCTTCCTTTCTTTCCTTCCTTCCTTCCTTCCTTCCTTCCTTCCTTCCTTCCTTCCTTCCTTCCTTCCTTTTTTCCTTCCTTCCTTCCTTTCTTCCTTCCTTCCTTCCTTTTTTTCCTTCCTTCCTTCCTTCCTTCCTTCCTTCCTTCCTTCCTTCCTTCCTTCCTTCCTTCCTTCCTTCCTTCCTTCCTTCCTTCCTTCCTTCCTTCCTTCCTTCCTTCCTTCCTTCCTTCCTTCCTTCCTTCCTTCCTATCTCTTCCTTTCTGTTTTTGAGGGTCACACCTCGTGATGTTTGGGGTTACTCCCAGCTCTGTTCTTAGTAGTTACTCTTGGCAGTGCTTGGGAGACCATGCAGTACCAGAAATCAAATCCAGGTTTCCTGTCTAAAAAACAAGAGCTGCAGTCATTTACACTATTTCCTTTGCCTTCCCATACCTGTTTGTTTATTTTAAACTAATTAATTATTTCCTTTCATTTAGTCACCATGAACTACAAAGCTATTCTTGACTGAATTTCTGGCACACAAAGTTTTTACACCAATCCCTCCACCAGTGCCTACTTCGCTTACCAGTGCCCAACCCCCACACTTTTGCCTCACACCACCAGTCTGCTCTGTAAGAGATGTTTTTGTTGTTGTTTTTAAAATAATTTTTGGCATTGTGGTTTACAGCACTATTACTGATGATATTACTGATGAAGTTTCATGCATAACTTACTATCTCCGCTCCCCCCTCCTCCTCCTGGCTGAACGTTTCCCTCCATTATAGTTGTAGCCCCTTTCCTGTCCTAACCCCAAGCTCCCCAGGTGCCGTACTTCCCTACAGAGGACCAGATCTCTTGTTCTTTGTTTTCATTGCGTTTGAACACTCATTATTTCACCATTATTTTTCTTTATATCCCAGCCTATGAGATAAATCATTCTGTGTCAGTCTTTCTCCCTCTGACATCACACAGCATGGTACCCTCCAGATCCATCCACATAGCTGTAGATTGTATGACTTTATCTTTTCTTTTATTTACAAACCTGATGTGAGAGTCTTTGAAAGGTTCAGGCTAGAAAATACCTATGGATTAAAAAAACAAAGTTTCAGTATAGGACATGCGTTGTAGAAAAGACTGGGCATATTTCTGGGATACCAGTTGTTAAATAATTGATTTTAACACTTCTTTACAATACATAAGAAAAACAGTGCCTGTCAACTCAGGTTTTCCACATACTACTCCTTTCATTACCAGCAAAATAGGAATGAGTTCTGTTTCTGGCAAAGTAGAGATAACGCCCTTGGTTAGAAATAAAAAATCTGCTGGCATCAACCTACATGTGATTTGTGTATGCGAACATGTCACAGGCAGTGATGGGTGTCCACCACGTCTGCCTCTAGCCAATGAACAGTCCCCCAAAGTCAGGAGTCCTTCCTAAATCAAGATATGAGATAGTGTTCTTTCTAGGATATACCTCCTTGTAAAGATAGATAGATGTGTGGGTCACTCCAGTTACAGAGTTTAAATAGCAGTTTCTATCTAGTACAGACAACAAAACAACTCATGAAACAGAAAGATGAACCCAAAGATGACAGATTTCTAAAAATGATGAAGTTAGTAATAATGTCTGAGCAAAAAGAGTTTCATGTGAGTAAGAAGAGATTTTATACCTTTATGAATTAAAAAAACCAATCACAATTTTAGGCTCAAGAGAGTTGTAGCCTTTGGTTAGCAGAGACCTGAGGGACTTCCAGTGTTTTATTCATGATCTGGAGGCTGAAAACATTGGTGGGGAGTCTCTGAAATGCACAGTGACATTCACTATTTTATATATGTCTCATACTGCCAACAGTTCATCTCTTCCTTCCGCAACAGCAGTTTTGGATTTATGTTGCTAAGTAAATGCTTAACAAAGGTAGATAGAGAAATCCATATGAACGGGTGCTAGAATTGTCGCCTGCCTCCAGAAGCATAAAGTCTGGGTCAAGCCTGGGTGTGGAGCTGTGTTTATCATTTCATGCATTTATTTCTTTGTTTCCTTATACATCTTTCCTCTTTGGAGCAAATGTCTGGTAGTTTCTCTCTCTCTCTCTCTCTCTCTCTCTCTCTCTCTCTCTCTCTCTCTCTCTCTGTAATTAAGTCCCCATCTCCACTGACTGCAGAAATCTCCAGCAGTGAGATTAGCTTCCTCGTTCATGCTCCCTGACTTTGTCAGATCGTGACACCATCCTAAAGATAGTAAAATGAGCCAAGTGATTTCATCTCTCATGGCACACCTTGAGGACATTACTTGGGCCTGAGCCAATTGACGGCTCACCACCCAAGAGACGTTTTCCCACGAGTTAGTTTACCTCCCCTCGCTCACAAAGAACTTCCTCCATGGGAAAGGACAGCTCAGAGAACATGGAGCATTGTAGCGAGTGGGAAACACGCTTAACATAGATGTCCCCATTCTCTGCTTACCCACCCACTCCACACTGATGTGTCAACCCTAATTTCTCACTAATGCTTTGGTTTCACTCTAAACTCTCTTTGCTTGCTCATGCCATCAACAAACAGATCCAGGAAAGAAATAAAAGAGCACCAGGAAAAACAGGCTCGTATGCAAGTAACTCTTTATTGTTGACTACCTCAGGCAGCTTGAAGAATTTAACTCCTGAACTCAAAGACAGGAGTCAGCTTCCCAGAGCAAGTTTTTCTTCTGTGGTGTGTAAGATGAAGACGAGCCTTGATTCGTGGGACTTGTCTGTTGGTTGACCTTAAGATAAAACCACACGTTTGTTTTCTTTCAGTCAATTCCACAATTCCGTGTACTTGATCAGTTCTGTGACCCAGGGCCAGAAGCACTTAACCTCTCCATTAAAGTAGACAAAATTGCAACATCAAAATAGAGTTGTGCATAAGTGCCCAGAGAGTAGCTACAATGATTCTGCCTTCTGTTAGCTTGCCATGGATAGTGTTCTTACCAATTGGTTTCAGAAAATTAAAAAAAAAACTAACTTTATTTTCCTCTAGTATATGTCTTCAAAGTTTTTGCCTTTGACTTTTCAAGCAGCTTTACAAATTGAGTCTCTCCAATTAAAAAAATTATGAGGTATAGTTTGCATACAATGAAATTTCTGGGTCTGAATTATCTAGAGTTTTGTGAGATTTGACAGTTTTAGATACCTAAATCTAAATAACAAAACCAAGAACCTAAACCTAGAACCCCACCTAAACATTTCAGTCATGTCCTCTAGTCACTTCCCTTACAGATACTTATCCAATCGAACTCAAAGGAAGCCGCAATTTTGAGTCCTCTTACAATAAATTAGTTCTGCTTATATACTCTAGATACTCTTTTGGTTCTGGGTAATTTTGCTCCACATAATGTTTTTGAGATTTATCTAAGTTATTGTTTGTATCAGAAATTTGTTCTACTTTATTCTTGAGTTATTATCCAATTATATAATATAGTATATTGTATTTATCAATTCTCTTTCATGGGTACAAGTGGGCTGTGTCTAATTTGGAGCAATATTAAGATGTTTTGAATGTTTTTTTTTTTGCTTTTTGGGTCACACCCGGCAATGCTCAGGGGTTTCTCCTGGCTCTGCACTCAGGAATTACTCCTGGCGGTGCTTGGGGGACCATATGGGATGCCGGGATCGAACCCTGGCCTGCACAGACCGGCCACGTGCAAGGCAAACGCCCTACCCGCAATACTATCGCTCCAGCCCTGTTTTGAATGTTTTTAGGAAAAGTCTTCATGTGCTCCCTTTTTTTTCCCATTTCCTTTGTAGTACTAGTAGAAATTCTGAAGGCAAGTATTGGGTGAATTTTATTTAAAATTCCTCCAAATTGTTGTATCATTTTACACTCCCACCAGCAAGACTTGGAGATTCTGCTAATATGACTTATATTGTTTTTTACTTAGACTAACATTTGATATTATGATTTTTATTTCAGCAATCTTGGAGTGTGTGAAATACCATCTTACTGTGATATTAGTTTGTCGGGCGCGCCACCGGGGTCCCCGACAGTGTCGGGAAGCGAAGTTCCCTTCTACCTCCGAAGCCGGCAGGGAATGGATGAAGACTCAGGAATCTGATGCAGTTTTTTCATTTTATTTTATTTTATTATTCCCCCAAATATTATTACACCATTTTAGACATACAATTGAAAGATGCTCATGTAGAGTTTTGGTTCTACAGTGTTCCAACACCCATCCCTCCACCCAAACCCATCTCCCATCACCAATGTCCCCACCTCCCTCCCCCCTCCCACACCTCAACTACTTGGCAGGTTCTGTATGTCATTTCTCTCCTCTTTATGTCTCCCTCCCGCCAAACTTTCCTGCACATCGTGGAATGCAGTGCATTAAAGGACATTACTGTTTCCACTATTTTAATGGACCGCACGGCTGCTTGCAGCCGCGGTGACCTGGGCTCAAACTGGTTTTGCTCTGTTAATCTGGTCGTGAGGCAGTTTCCCAGAGTCTGGACAGCGAAGGTGGTGGCTAGTGTGGTGGGAGAGTCTCATCCAGCTGCTTCCGGGACCCCCAGAGGTGATGGGCCCACTCCCAAAACCCATCAGTCCTCCCGGGGGCCCCATAGTCAGCTGGGCCCGGGCGAGCTGAGTTCCAGCTTTCCCAGCCGCTTGTGAGGCTCTTCATGCTATGGCCCGATGCAGTATTAAAAGGGCTTTACTATCACAGGTTCCAATATACAATCCAAGTGCAGGGAAAACCTCCGGACTCTGGGTTCCCAGTTAGGCCCCAGCCAGGTGTAGGCCAAGATGGCTGCCACCACGTATTGAGGCCCAACAGAGAATGGAGAGGACGGAGAAGCAAAAACACCAAGGGAAGCCGAAATGGCAAAAGGGGGAAAAAAAGAGAGAGCTTCTTTCTTCTTGCAGCTTATTTTATACCTAGAGATCCGCCCAGACTCCCAGCCCAGCCCATTCTGGTCTGGGCTATCTAGAGATGAAAACAGGAAAATAGCTCTATAGAAATATAACAACTTCAGGAGACCATCTGGCTATTTACAAGGACCCAGAGCTAATTAAAAGCCTCCTAGCAGAGCTGGGAGACTCTATAAGCTAAATGTAACTTCCCTTGGCAGGAAGGATCAAATGCCCTCAGGTAATTTCTCTCAGCACCTCACCTAATGTCTTGAGCCAAGATCTGTCTGGAATTGCCTTTATAGGGTAGAGAAGGGGGTTTCTGAGATGGCATGTCTCTGTACCAAAGACTAATACAAGTGCCAGTGTTAAATATTTCTCCAAGCCTTCACAAGAGTCTTGTCTACTTCACGGTAGTTTTGTATTTTAGTTGCCTTTTAGTATTTTAGTTGAGTTATCAGAGAGCCATGCTTGCTTGCTTGGAGGCAAACAGCATTTCTCTCTGGTCTAATTACTTAGAGATCCAAGGTGGGTTTCTGAGATGGCATGTCTCTGTACCAAAGACTAATACAAATGCCAGTGTTAAATATTTCTCCAAGTCTTCACAAGAGTCTTGTCTACTTCACAGTAGTTTTGTATTTTAGTTGCCTTTTTGTATTTTAGTTGAGTTATCAGGGAGCCATGCTTGCTTGCTTGGAGGCAAACAGCATTTCTCTCTGGTCTAATTACTTAGAGATCCAAGGTGGCCAGGCAAATATGCTGGTAAGATCTAGCTAGTCCCATGATGATTGTGGTAGCATGAGAGAATATTTATACCAGCCAGTACAGAATACATGGTCAGATAAGACTGCCACATTCAGACTACCCCCTATCTATGAAGTGACCTGCAGGAGGCAATCCAGGGCAGATGCAGAGGCCTAGGCTTTTAGGTGTCCTGCAACATTAGTTGGCACTTGCTAATGATCAATGTTGTTTGATATCTTTTCATGAATCTATTGGCCATTTTTTTCATTTGATCTTTTGTCTCTTTTTTACAAACTAAAATGCTTGTATATTGATTGTTGACCTTAAAAGGCTTTCTACATATTCTGGGTGAATGCTTTATTTCATGCCTTTGTGTAATTCTTTTTTTTAAATTTTTTTTCTTTATTTATTGGCATAAGATTAAGTGAGTTAGTTATGGAGTGGAAAAACATAGAGTATATAACCATAAAATTATGTGAAAATCAAACATAGGACTATACATAAAATGGTTATTCCAAAATCCTGTCATTGGCAAATGCATGAAAATACTTGCTAATTTTCAAATCAACAATTACAGTATGCCAAAATTCTCTCTATTGTGACATTGGGGAGCTGTTTACCATTTCAAGATAGGAAAAATGATGCTTCAGTCAGGTAAAGATGAGAGAAAATGTGGAACAAATTTTGTTTTTATGTAAGTGAGCATGAGCTTCCAATAAAATGGACTCAACTGAGATTCTGCACTCAGGAATTAATCCTTATGGCGCTGGGGACCATATGGGATGCTGGGGATTGAATCCAGGTCAGTCATGTGCAAGGTACCGGCTGTACTATCAGTATGTCCCCCCCAACTGAGATCCTGTGTAAGTATCCAGAAAGACTTTGCTTAACTACTGAGTAATATGACCCTAGTTAGGTTAACCACACATCTAGTGAAAATGATCTGCACTTTCTTCATTGCCTGGGCTCCCCCAAATCTTTACCTTAACAACATGCTCAAGGAGCACATAAGTATTTTTTCTTAACATACTGATGCCAGCGCTACAATGTTGATGTGACTGGTGAGAGACGTAGAACACCCACAATGAAGGTCGAGGAGAGCACCCAGAAAGAAGTCTCCATGAAACACTTCAGGGGAACAGCTCCCTGTTTGTGTAATTTTTATTCTTTTCTTAGGTTTGACAATTTATTTTTATAGCAAATTCTGATGAATAGAAATTGGTTTTCCTAAATTAGGACATCAATTTCTTCTTGAATGATTTGGAGTTTTATGTGTCCTGTTTAAAATAGTTTGCCCTACTAAAGGTTAAAATATTATCCTAGAAGGTTTGTAATTAATCTTTAGTATTGTTATACATATCAAGTTAATTTATGTACAGTATGAAGTAGGGGGGTCAAGGTGAGGCCTACACAGTGCAAAAATTAAGTCAAGTGATTTTTTGGTTGAATTTTTTAAAATAATTTTAAAGAGTATGGACATCTTAATGAGTTGAATCTTAAGTTCTATAAAATGATATGTATATTCATTGATATAGACAATTAGTGTTTTTAATAATATTTATAGTTTTGAATGTAGAGATATCTCACATCTTTTATTATATATTCCTAGCTATATAATTTTTTTTGGTGACACTATCATAAAGTAGTGTTTTAAAATTTTAGTTGCCAATTTTTTAAGCAAGGGTATACTGTAGGAAGTATACTGGCTTTATATCCTGAAATTTTGCTGAATTCACTTGTTCTAGATCACTAGATCACTAGACATCCAGTTGTTCATCGATTTCCTCGAGCAGGCGCCAGTAACATTTCCATTTGACCCTATCACGTGCCAGTGTAGCCCAATGGCATCTGGTTGTTTCAGGAATACAAAGAGCCTCAAACCATTCGTTCGTGGTTTTGACGAAGAAGTCTGACCATCTTGTAGGTGGGCGGCCACATGGTCTTTGACATCCCGTGGGATCCAGTCGGTAACGACTCTAGTCCAGTGATCGTCTCCAAATCACATTACATGTCCAGCCCATCTGATTTTCGATGCCTTGGCAAAAGAGACAGCGCCTCTGACTCTGGAATAGTGACGGAGGTGAGAACTCTGGATTCCTTCTCTCACTTGAGTGAGGCGTGATATCCCAAGCATAGCTCTTTCGATTCCCCTTTGGGAGACCAGAATAGCATTCTCATCCTGCTTTCATAGGGCCCAGGTCTCTGAGGCGTATGTTAATGCAGGGAGAACGGTGGAGTCAAAGAGATGTTCCCAGAGCTGGAGGTTCTTTGTCTTTTTAATTCACTTGTTAGTTTTAATTAAAATGTGTAAATTCCATGCTTTTCTAATAACAAAAATGCTGTTCTTGAAAGACAAGTTTAATTTTTCCCTTTAGGACTTTGATGCTCCTTATAGCATTTTTTTTGTGTTATAGAATTGTTATGTCATCTGGGTTATCGCCAAATAGAAGTGTTTAGAGTGTATGTTCTTGTTTTATTTCAATTTGGAGATAAACATTACAATGTTCATAGACTGCTTCTAATTATATTGAAAACATGTTTCTTTCATTACTATTTGCTGATAATTTTCATTCTGAGTGTATATTCGTCTTTGTAATATTTTTGTCCATTGAAATTATTTTTTTCTTCTTTATTGTTCTAATACAGTAAGCTACACTGCTCCGGGTCTTATATTTCTGGATAAACCCCAGTTAGTTTTAAATTATTATTTGTTGATTTTGACTTTTTCTTGGTCAAATTTATTGCTAATAGTTCATGAAGCTATATTTATACATGTATCATTTAAAAGTCTTTTCCTGAGAACACAAGCATGGCTTAAAGTCTAGTAATATTTGACTAACTTTAATTTCACAGCTTCTTTGTTTTCTTGCTTGTTCATGTTTCTGACTTTTGGAGTCAATCAGTATTGGACATTGTGTGTTTATAATAAAAGGCAGAGACTGAGATGAATCTAATTTACACTCAGTGAGGAGCTTGTCTCTTTTTTTCATCCCCTCTGTGTGGAGTTGGCTGGCTTCAGTGTGTGGTCTAGGGCTAAGCTCCGTGTTTGCCATTTGCTACAAAGCTTGCATCAACCGTTTCTGCATACACATCTGGAGCAAGGCCTGGGTGCCAGAGGATGCTCAGTTCTTCTGTCCTGCCCTTGGACTTCAGGAGACTTAATGCACTGCAAATCAGGAGGGGTCTTTCTCGGCAGTAAACTGTCACCTCTGGTGTTTGATGGAAAGCCCAAGGGTGGAAGGGTTTCCTGTTTGCTCCTGATCCCTTTAGAATTAGGCAGACCTTTTGCTTCTGGCTGCCTTAGCTTTCCTGAAGCAGGACAGTGGGACTTAGGAGATGTGCCAGAGTCCAGGGAATTCTGAGCCTCTTGACTCTCACTTTTGCAAGCTCAAACCAGAGCCCAGACCCTCCCCTGGGCACAGATGCTGCTTCTCACACTCAAAAAGCCTGGGGGTGAGAAAGACTTATTTCAACCTCTGTACATTGAACTCTCAGGATCTCTAAGAATTCTGAGTCTTTTCCAGTTGCAGACTCCGCTTGCTGTGGCTGAATGTCATGTCTCGACTAGGGCTGGCTTACTGGACCCTTCACTCTAGCTGCTTGGTAAAAGTTCTACTATTTCATTTTAATTTCATTTACCTGCCCTGGTTCCACCCAGCAGGCCAACATAAATCTCCAAAAGAGTTATGGAACTTTTCAAAGCTATGGGTTGTGGTTCCTCCTCGCTGACATTGAAAGAAGGTAGGTGCCTTGTTGGTATTCTGTCAGCTTGCCTGTCTGTCTTCATCCTGGGGAGGAATCTGGACCTCATGGGGGCTATTTCTCAAGGGGTACTCATGAACTGCCCTCAGCGGGAATACTGGTTCTCTGTCTCCCAGGGAAGTTTTTGAGGGAAGACTGGAAGAAGATACTTATGGCTAGGGCTTCTCCAGATGCCAACCCCATCTCAGCTAGCCAGGAGGCATCCGAAAGCTTTTGGAAAGTTCCGTTAACACCTTCTTGCCCTTGTGTGCATGGTTCCTTCTTTCTCTACCTCAGTGGTCTTCTCTCTCCCCAAATTCATCTCAAATAGATTTTCTTGCTCCACTGTTTTCTATGTCTCCTAAAAATGATAATGCCTCTTGTCTAGATTCATTTTGCTTTCAAGTTATTATTATTATTTGCTACTTTTAAAAAACTAACAAGAAGTACATACCTAGAAAATTTTGTTGACATTTTATCAGGTAGCTGAAGAGATAGGACAGGGCTAAGAGCTTTCCCACCCTGGGGATAAGTTCCTGGGGTTGAAATATCCTGCCCACCCTGGTTGCAATCCCTGACACCATCAGGGGTCACTCCCAAGGACAGGTCCTGGACTAACCTCTGAGGACTTCTGGGTATAGGGCCAAAAATAAACGAACAATTCATCAGGCAACTGAATTCTTATTTCAGCCATTCTCCACTTCCAACTTTCTTTTCATTCTCTTTGTGCTCTGAACTCCCAATCCCCTGCTGGTGTTGTTCTCTTTCAAGTCATGGGTTCTTATTTGAGGACATTTTGCCTTCTAGTTCTTGTTTTCCATAGTCATGGTGGGGAATAAAGAGACTGCTATTGGCATCTGGTGTGCTGAGACAGTGGATACTGCAAAACATTCTGTAAGGAGCAAGACCTCAACAACAAAGACTGATTTGGTCCAACTGTTAGTAGTGCTGGAGTGTAGAATCCTGTTCTCAGGGAGAGGAGTTAATGTTCTTGTTAGATTTGGCCACCACTTTTCCATCAGAACAGATTCTGATGATTCCCAGAAAAAATACCAAAGGAATGGAAGAAAAAGAAAAAAATATCTGAAATATCTCCCCAGCCCGGGACATTAGTAAGTAGATCGTCACATCTACTATCACAATGATTATTTTTTAATTTATTTTATTGAATCACCATAAGATAGCTAGACAGAAAGCTGTTCATGATCAGGTTTCAGTCACACGACATTCCAACACCCATCCCTCCATCAGTGCACATGTCCCACCACCAGTGTGCCCCTTTACCCTCCTGCCATAAACTCACACCCCCAACCCCCTGACTATGGCAGTCATTTTCCTTCTTTTCTCTCCCCTATTAGGTAGTATGGTTTGCAATACAGATACTGAGAGGTTATCATGTTCCTTTACCTACTTTCAATACTCAGTTTTTATACAGAGAGATCACTTACCACTATCCTTGACAATGACAAGAACCAATTATGAACACCTTTGTAATTGTGTGTTTCACGGTAGTATAATAAAAAATTAAAAAAAAAAAAAACAGCATTAGTGGGGAAGTAGAGAAAAAAAATTCTTATTCATTGGTTATGTCATATGGGTCAGTCTCTATGGAAAACAGAATGAACACAACTCAAAAAAATAAAAATAGAACTCATATA
Organism: Cryptotis parvus; assembly: GCA_021461705.1. NCBI lineage: Eukaryota > Metazoa > Chordata > Mammalia > Eulipotyphla > Soricidae > Cryptotis > Cryptotis parvus. The sequence goes on along the minus strand of JAJIBD010012699.1, from coordinate 37,637 downwards.
AAAAAAATAAAAATAAAAAGTTCAGTAATGAATGCTTGCTAAATGAACTAACCCTTAAATGAATGACTTTAAGCTACTACTGTTCTCTAATAGGACTGTAGTTCTTGTAAAAAGACGAATTTGAAACATAACCCTATGGGTTCTTCCAGCTAGTATTGCTTTTTGAAGCTAATTCAAGTATCTCTTCACTTATTTTGGACATTACTTTTTTCAAAGCTATCTTTCCATTTCTACATTCTTTGACAGCATTGCTCTGACAGGCTGTTGGTCTCTGAGATAGTATGTTGACTGGCACTTGGACTTTTTCTTTGAAAGATTCTTCCCATACAGACGCAACAGAAAAGTAGAGATTTCTGAGTCACAAAAGTCAGGTTAATGGCTCTGATAATCCTGAAAGCAAACTTCAAATTAAAGATAGATAGATAGATAGAGAGAGACTCATAGACATGGGGCAGAGCTGCTACTGGCTCTCCCTGTGCCCTGCCGCTCACGAGGCGCCCGGGAGGGATGGTGGGTTCTAGCCTTGGCCCGCCACCCCAGCAGAGCCTCACAACAAACCAGATGACCCCCACTCCATGAGGGCCTCCATTTTCCACATCTGAACTTCCCCTCGTCAGAACTCCACCCAGCAGACCAGCCTATCACAGCCCCGCTTGCGTGGCCACTTGTGGCCGCACAGTCATCAATAAATGCTGGATTTATATATGACTACAAGAGTATGCTACCCGCATGGCAGAGCCTGGCAAGCTACCCATGTCGTATTTGATATGCCAAATACCAGTAACTATTATAGACCTCATTCCCATGACCTGACGGAATGGTTTGAGACTCCTTATGTTCCTGGAGCAAACAGATGCCCTTGGGCTCTACTAGCATGAGACAGGACATATGGAGATGTTACTGCGGCCTGCTCAAGCAAATCGATGATGAACGGGAAGACAGTGATACAGTGATAGATAGAGAGAGAGAGATAGAGAGAGAGACAGAGACAGAGAGAGGCACACACACAGAGAGAAATATGCTGTAGCCTTGATTAACAAATTTGACTTTCTTGTTGGGACTAAGCATTTTAATTTTTTAAATCATATTGAGGACAAATTGCGTGGCTTATAGTCAACTTACCAGTGGGTAGGCTGACTGGCTTATAGTCAACACACCAGAAGTATGGTGGGTTATGCTGGTGTGGGCTGTTGGCTTCTATTTCTGTTGTTTTATCTCTAGTTATCTGATGCACCTATTTAAGTGGATAATTTATTATGTTTGACACCTGAGGCATTTTTACAGAGGTTTGAACAGTAAGTGAGGACATGTTTTTCCAAATATATTTCAATTCAAATGATTTAAACAAATTATGTGTGTATGTGTGGGCCTGTATATTTGTGTTCTGTGTCATTTTGACAGCTCTCTTTTTCCCTTAAAGATCTTATTTTCCAGACTGACAAATAACAAAACCCCAGGAATGGATGAAATGCACTTACTTTTACCTTCTGCTAATCCCACTAATTCAATTCCCTTTAAAAAATCAATTCCATTTTTCTATAGATATTGTGAATTCAGGAGATTTAGCACTGCTTTGTAAAATTTTTATTATTTTAAAGTTTTTATTTGAAGGGGGAGGCGGTGGCATTGCCTTGAGTCTTTGTGGTCCGGTCTGTTCCTGAGGATTCATCCTCCAGTGGGGCCCCATAAGCTCCTTCCTGTCAATGCCACCTTCCTGCATCACGCTCAGCTCATGGACCTCCCGGTGAATGGTTCCATTTACAGACTTGAGATCAAAGATTTAAAACTTTGTTTTCAAAGAATTCTGTGTGTGGAAAATGTACAACTATGTGAGTTGTAAAATTTAAAAGATGTAAAGTGAAACTCTGTGAGTGAAAGGCCTAATAAGGTGTCCAGGACCTGTTTCTGTAGGGCTTTAGGGACTAGGTGTGTCCCAGGTATGATTCATGAGCATGGAATTTGTTAAATTAGCCTAAGGAGGCCCCAGCCAATATCTGCTGTCCTTGCAGCAGGCTTTGTTTAACTGAGAGCCCCAACTGCCAAAAAGGCCTGTTTGATTCTCAATTTGAAAGAGACAACAGAAACTAGAAGACCAGGCTCTTAGCTCATCTCGAGGTATCTGCAGTATCCATAGGTCACTGAACAATAATTTCTTTCTTATAGGTTGGATATAGAAATGCTGAGCTCATTGATGAAAAATGAAACTTAAATCAATGGCTTTTGCTAAAATTGTATTTCCTTCCTCCTGATCCCTTTTCTCCCTTCCTCTGGTAAAGGAGGTGGTGGGGGGTGCCCTCCAAGCTGCTGGCATATAATTAGCATTCAGATAGGATCATCAGATACATACTGAGTGCTCAAGGTGGCTAATTGATGCTTTACCTCTCTCCTCTGCTTCTCCACCTAGAATGGGTTAGGAAACTCAGGGACAGGAGCCCCTGACAGGCCTAGCAGGTTATCTTTTCTCCGGAGGTGGCCCTGCTCTGTCTTCTCAGCTTGCAGGTAGCCCTTGGGGCAAGGCATCCAGAGTGGGTTTGTGTATTACTGTCTGGGTGGTAGGAGTTCTGCCAGCTCTTGATGGGAGATTTACAATAGAGAAGGGACCTTGTCAACATCATGGGGCGGTAACAAACGCTCACTCATTATTTTTTAAATTTCAGGATCTAAACATTCAATTAGGAATTTTTTTTTGGGGGGAGGGAGGATTAAATGTGTTTCTTTTTTCAAGTGACTTAAGAAAAAGAAATTGGAATGGGTATAATCTTTTAACAAATAGTAGCTTATGAGACCTAGAAGAAAAGAGTTAAAGCTAGAGGAATTAACTAGAATTATTCTGTACTTTATGTTAAGACTAAGGAATACTGTGAGATTTTATTCCCAGGATATTTCAATATGATACAGCATCAATTTTCTACAATTAATGAAAGAAAGTCAGTGTGGAGGCAATATGCAAGGGGTGTTTTGTTTATTCACTCAGAAAGGTTATTCAGCCTTGCTATGAGACAGGCTGTGTGTGGGACCTTTCTAGGGAATGTTAAGTTGGACTCAGTCTTTCGGCTCTCACAAATGTTGCTCATATTCTACCCTTCACAAAGTTTGGTGCTTTTTTGCAGTTCCCTATTGTTTAGTATATAAAAATAAAAACTGACCAAGTGTATTTTAATACACTTTGATGCATTATATATAATTCACACTAAGATGCTAGAGATTGACTGTATTTTGCAATGTGCTTGTTAAAAATTAAGTATACAAATTTGTTCACTGTTAAGTTTTAGTCATATGATGTTCTAGTACCCTCCCCTCACCAGTGTAAATTTCCCACCACCAATGTCTCCCATTATCTAACAGCTACCCAATCCTCCACAGCCAGCCTCTTTGAAAGGGAATTTTCTTCTCTCTCTAACTCGCTTTCTCTCTTTCCTTTTTGGGCATTATGGTTTGCAATAGGTACTAAAAGGTTATCATGCTTATCCCTTTACCTACTATCAGCGCTCAATTCTTGTCCAGAGTGGTCAGTCATTTCCAGTTATCACTGTCAGAGTGGACTTCTCTCCCCTAACTGCCCTACCACTGCCCATCACTTGTGGCAAGCTTCCAACCGAGGGCCACTTCTCTTGGCTGCCTTTGTTTCTACTGTCCTTGGATGTTAGTCTCCTACCTCACAAATTAATGCGGTCATTCTCTGTCTATCCCTCTCCTTCTGACTCATTTCACTCACCATGATATTTTCCACATCCATCCACTTATAAACAAATTTCATGATTTCATTTTGTCTCACACATAAGACTGCTTTGTGTTGGTCATATATTTACTTTTTTATGGGGGGGTGTGGGTGGGTGATGATGACATACCCTCCAATGCACTCAGCACTCAGTAGGTGCTCCTGGTTCTGCACTCAGGAATTACTCCTAGCAGTGAATGGGGGAACCATATGGGACACTCAGGATTGAGCCTGGGTTGGCAGTGCTTGCAAATCAAAACCCCACCCACTGTACTATCCTCCCAGCCCCCTTTGTTGATTATTTTTCAGCTCTTTGCCTTAGTGTGCGCCTCCATTCATTCACAACTCAGCATCCAAGGAGATGCAGACAGGGAGGATCCCGAAGCAGGATATATGGCAGCTGATAAACAGCAGCTATTGGGTCTCCTACAAAGCTCTATGATCAGACTCAGTAAGTTAGAAGGCTCTCCGAATCAAGGAATCCATCCAGATCCTGCTCAGAGCAACAGCATATATCCTTGAACTGCACCAAGAACAGCATGCTCAGGTGCATAACAGCATGTGAAGTGACTGCATCCCCACCCAAGAAAAAGTTTCCACTTTCCATGAAGCACTGACACCCTCTAACCTTCTACTGCTCAGGAATATTACAGGTAATCTGATTAACAAGGCAAGGATAAGTCTCAGTTGCCATCTTTGAAAACTAACCAAGAATCAAGGGAAGAAGATTAAAACAAAGGTGAAAATTCTATTACTACAGAACCACTTTGAAAACCTAGGTTCTCAGTGTGCATGACGCTTACAAAGTACAGAAAAGCATCTGTCCTTTAACCGCATTTGCCTGTGATAGTAAAAGAAGATAGTAAAACAAATATTTGATTTTGTTCTGTTCAATTCCACTGTTTCCTAAGTGATAGAGATTGTCACTTATTGGAGGGAATAAGCTTGATTGTCTGTTGCTGGGCATTTCAAGTGTAGAAAAGCACAGCAACATGAACAAACAGAATTATTAGAACACTTAAAGAATTGCTCTAAAACTGGACCAAGAGTAAGTGGGATAAGATCACTGTATCACTGTATCACTGTCTTCCTGTAGATCATCAATTTGCTTGAGCGGGCACCAGTAACATCTCAATACGTCCTGTCACATGCAAGATAGTCCAAGGGCATCATCCCACTCCAGGAACATAAAGAGTCTCAAACCATTCCATCAGGTCATGGGAATGAGGTCTATAATTGTTACTGGTATTTGGCATGTCAAATATGACACGGGTAGCTTGCCAGGCTCTGCTGTGCAGGGATAAGATATGGAGGAATTCAACCAGAAGAATACTTTTTTGGAGAAATCATCTGACAGGATGAAGTATTTGGTTGGAGAAGAGAGAAGAGAAAAAGGCTACGAACACATACTCAAGTAACAGTAGATGGTTCTCACATTGTTCAAAGGGGAGAGTGGATTTTGATAACTGATGAGAATTCCATCTTTTGAACACTATGTGGGCTTATTATATGCTTTCCAGGGGTAGAAATTGGTCCAGACTATGGAGTTCCTGGAAGAAAAGCAAAAGGCTCGGCCAGCTCCTGATCGTATCCTACATAGCTCCTAGAGCCTGCTCGGCATGCAGGCGGCCGCGCCTGCTGGACTCGGACAAGGATTGGGGGCCTCCACCCAGTTCCCAGCCTCCGGGCTCAGCGGGTGTGTGACCCTGATCTCCAGCCACCACAGCCAACAGCTGCAAGACAGAGACTCCAGATCCACGGCTGCGCAGGGCGCCGCAGCAGCAGAGAGCTGCCGCTTTTAATCTTAGACTCAGTGTATTTTAGCACCAGGTCCTTTCAGGATATTTCTCATTTGTACACTTCAATGATCATTCTATTTGCATCAAACTGGAGAGGTTATGGGGAATGAGGAATTATGATGTCACACTAGAACTCATTATTAAATAATCAGATAGAGACATCATACATTATTAGTATCAATAGGGCAAATCATAAAGTGTAATAGAAGAGAGATTGAGAAATACAGGGACATAGACAAAGAGATCGAGAAGTAAAATGTGACTGCAATAGGGGCAGGCAGGGTTTGGGTGGGCGTGTTTGGGAATTGGGTGGTGGGAATTGGCACTGGTGGAGGGATGGGTTCTGGAACACTGTATTGTAGAGACCCGATTATGAACATCCTTGTAATTCTATATCTCACATGGTATAATAAAAATTAAAAAAAACAAAAATAAATTGGGCCAGAGATGAAGATCTATGCATCATGGTGAGGCAAGAAAACTTAAGTGCTCAGGGATCTAGAAAGGAGGAGAGAGCCGCTTACCAAAAGGGAGCACAGGAGATAAAACTGGTTATAAGCTCACAGCTGGCTTTGATGTTCGTGACCAAAACAGCCCCCTGTAGGCTCTCAAATGGAAATCCAGTTCAGTAGACAATGGTTAATATGATTTTTGTGTGTTTATAGGAGAAGAAGGTGAGCAAACTCAACTGTAGGGATTCAATAACCAGCATCTACAACCATCAGGTGTAGTATTCCATAGTCCAGACTATGGAACAGGCCTTTAATTGATTTTTTTTTCTTCTTTGACCCTGGCTTGCTAGTGGTCTTTCCTCCATTATGTATACAGGCAAGTTATCATTCCAAATATAGACTGTATCCAAGCTTTCTACGAAATTCTCCAACAGCCTCTATTTCATTTAAAATGAAATCAACTTTCCTCATCATGGCCAACAAGTCCCTGCTTGATGGGCCCCCTGACTTCTCTGAGATCATCTCCTGCTGCTCGCCTAACTTGGGTCTGCTGCAATCTCCTTGTTTTTCCCTTGCTGCTTGGACACTTGAAGCACTTTCTCATGTCAGACATTTGCATTTGATGTTTGCTTTGCTAGGATGCTCTCCCTTCAGATGTCTGTCTAACTCATTTTCCTTTTCTTTCAAGTCTTATTTTCACAGACTACTTACAGGTGATAACACCTGTTCCCCACACCTGACCTGGCTCTCTTGGCTTTATTTATGTTTGTGCATTATCTTCCCAATCTTACCCCTCCACTACAATGTAAATCCCATAAGAGTATAAGTTTTGTCAGTGTTTTCATTCTATATCTCCAGAGCCTTGGATGATATCTAGCATATGGTAGGCCAATTAATAAATGAAAGTTCCATCAATAGATGTGTGAGATGATACAAAGGAGACAGTAAAGCAAGACAAGAAACTTAAAGCAGAGTTAAAAATATAGCTAGAAGCAATGTTGGGAGTTGCCTCCAAATAATCTGGATCATATTCTTTTGTCTTGCAACAAGACATTTTGATGATGTTTTTTCTTTTTATCAGAAAAGCCTTCCTGAAGGAGGCAGAGAGAAGAGAGAAGAGGCCTGGTCCTTCATAAGAGGTACCTGGATCAGGGAATTTCAAACCACAGAGCCCTGGAAAGGCATTTAAACAAGTTTATGTTCTCTTCAGTGTATCAGGCCTGCTCACCCTTACCCTGAGGCTCAGCTTAGGTCACAGATTAAGGTCTTTTTTTACTTTAAAGCACAGAAAGTAATTATGAAAAGAGAGAGAAAAGAAAATTGGAAGCAGTAGAATTAAAATATTTTTTGGAAGAAATATTTCATTAATATAAAGCCCAGTGGAACAGAACTGGGTGCCTAGAATTCACTGACTCTCTCTCCTCCAGGAAATTGTCCTAAGTCTATTTCCTCTTATGTCATTTATATTATCAACTAGTTCGAAGACAAGACCCATAGCAGTTTCTTGAATCTTTTCCTACCCAGAACCGGGATACTTGTTTTCTTTTGCCCCATACCTGGCAGCACTCAGGACTTACTCCTGGCTCTGTGTTCAGGGATCACTCCTGGTGGGCTCGAGGAACCATTTGGAGTGATGTGGCTCAAACCCAGGTTGGTTTGGTGCAAACTTATTAAAATTTCCTTTCATATTCTCTCCAATCCTTAAAGTATTTCAAGATGGGATTTATTCTAATTGTACAGATGAAGGAACTGAGATATGGAAAACACCAAATTAATCTGGAACATTTGTTGTTGGAAACAATACTCTCTTGCCATTTGTTTACTCACAGAACCCGTGTGCAAATTGGGTAGAGTTGAGACTCTAAGTAGCAATGGATGAAAGAAAAATAGAAAAACTACAAGAAATGGATTACAATTAACTTTAGCAATGTAAGAGTTTTAATACTACATTTAATAATGGCTTAGCACATTGAAGTTAAGTGAATAAGTGAAATTGTCAAAGGGTAATTGGAGTAATGGGGAGACACAGGGTATTAACAGGAGGAACTAATAATGTATATGTCAAGAGTCTTTGCCCACCCAGACTTTACCCTGTGTTAGAATGACATTTTCTATGGTTAAACTGTGAATGTGACCTGCATGATGGCCATCTTTCTTTGGGATAAGAGGTCGATATTAAAGGATCGGAGAAGGAACCAGAGCAATAATGCAGCAGGCAGGATGTTTGCCTTGTATACAGCCGATCTGAGTTAGATCTCTGACTCTCAATTTGGTCCCCCGAGTCTTCCAGGAGTGATCCTTGAGCTCAGAGGCAGGAGTTAGCCCCTGCACACTACTGGATATGACCTAGAAACAAAAAATAAATGAATAAAACCTTGGAGGGAGGCTGTGGCAAGTTTGAAATCACTTGTTCAGTGAAAAACTGAGTATGTTTATGACAGGTCTGGGAAGCAAACAGCTGCTTTAAAGCCAGCTTTTCATTATTCAGGACCCAGTATGAAGGAGGGGGAGTAATAAAATAACAAAAATGATCTCAAAACCTTATTTTAATTTTCTCCAGCAAATGTGCTTGGAGCATTGCTAAAAAAGTAGTTAATTCAGTTACATTTTTTTCTTTCTTTCTTTCTTTCTTTCTTTCTTTCTTTCTTTCTTTCTTTCTTTCTTTCTTTCTTTCTTTCTTTCTTTCTTTCTTTCTTTCTTTCTTTCTTTTCCTTTCTTTCTTTCTTTCTTTCTTTCTTTCTTTCTTTCTTTTTCTTTCTTTCTTTCTTTCTTTCTTTCTTTCTTTCTTTCTTTCTTTCTTTCTTTCTTTCTTTCTTTCTTTCTTTCTTTCTTTCTTTTTCTTTCTTTCTTTCTTTCTTTCTTTTCTTTCTTTCTTTCTTTCTTTCTTTCTTCTTTCTCTCCCTTCCCTAATAAAAAAATTCACAAGTGGTGCTGAGATTATTCTGAGATTTTATCATAAGACTCTCAGAGTTTGATTGCTTGTGATTCTGGAATGAACAAAAATAAAAGCATGCTCTCCATTTTAGTGTGCGTGTGTGTGTGTGTGTGTGTGTGTGTGTGTGTGTGTGTGTGTGTGTGTGAAGGCTTCCTGCCCTCTCAGGTGGCCTCATAAGAAGTTTGTTAATTCATCCATTATATGATTTGTCTAGTAAACAGTCCATCACATAAGAGCTGTCGTAGGCTTCAGAGCAAAGAAACCAAAACAAACATTTGTGTGGCCCACGGATTTGGGTCAGTGGGATAAAAGGGAGAGAAATGTCTCTCATTCCTGGCTGGTGATGTCTCTTCCCAGGCTGCTGTTCTTGGCGTTGATGCTATGTGGTCAGGCACCTGGTGCAGCTCCTGTTGGGAGGATCAAACTGTGCATCCATCCATGCCTCATTCCTAATGCGTTAAACTATCCATTTATACGTAGTTCAGTCAATTTTCTCTGTAACTCTAAAAGTGAATCTGAAGGGTGTTTAGAGCAATGCTGGCATCTCTGGGGAACGTATTGCAACTGACATTGCTTTTTAATTTGAATATAAAATAAATCCTTTAGTTCATATAGTTGCTAAATCTTTGACAGTAGAGAATAAATGACCTAGAAATTCACACTACCTGAAACCTGGGCTTTCCCCTGCTTTAACTCTATCACATCATAAGGTAGCCACCTATTTATTTATCTCTCTTCCACTCAGTTGTCAGTTCCTTGAGGTCTTGTATACCAGCAATGTTCTTGGCAAATAGTAGGAGCTTAACAAATATTTGTTGAGTAAATTGAATAACATTGGGCATATTCCCATGATGTCACCACATGAGGTCTTTTTCATGAGGTAGCTCTACTCAGTAACAACTCTGGAACATTCTAGAAGGACAGGTGAGTTCCTTGGGAGCAGGAACTGCCTCTTATTCATTCCTATATCTGGAGCACAATGTTTGCTTAAGGAAAGAGTGAAGGCATATATTATTTAAGGAGTGGGTGTGTGATAACCTTTTATGATAGTTGCTCTTCATCTTGAGCTTGGAAGGTCCTTAAGTTAGAGACCCAACTCAAAAGTTTGCAGAAGGACTCAAGTGGGGGCTCATTATTCAGGTGATATTTTGAATTTTTTAAGCTACTAACAGCAGTTCAATTACTTGCAGAAGAGGGAAGTGAGTCAAAGGTCAAGGTCTTATTAGCTAGCTTGGGGTCAGAAATAACAGGAACAGAAGGAATAACTCCTTTGGATCACTGGGTGTGGCCCAAAAGTCTTTAAAACAAGATGAAAACTGAGACAATACAATCAGGACAGGAAAATGTGAGAATACTTTATTCACTCAGCAGGAAAACCATTCAAAGACCCTTACATACTATATTATATTAGAATATGTATAGAAACCTTCATTTTCTTCTTTAAGGCCTTATTCAACTATAAAACCTGCAACAAGAAGTTTCAAATCCTTTTTTTTTTTTTTTTTTTTTTTTGCTTTTTTGGGTCACACCCGGCGATGCTCAGGGGTTACTCCAGGTTCTGCACTCAGGAATTACTCCTGGCGGTGCTCGGGGGACCATATGGGATGCCGGGATCGAACCCAAGCCGGCACAGGCCGGCGCGTGCAAGGCAAACGCCCTACCTGCTGGGCTATCGCTCCGGCCCCAAATCCTTTTATATTTTACATTAGTTTTCCCCTTTCTGCATGGCATTTTAACCATCCCAGGGTAGTTTCAGAGACCTGATTCCAAGTTCTTTTCAGGCTATGTCCATACGATGAGACTCACCTGCCATTGCTATAGCTTATCTATCTACTGTACTTTTATGCCTTCATTTTCTCAGTCCCCAGAATTTCATTTTTTCTTCTGTCCATCTATAGAACATCACTTATTTTTAAAGAGTCATCTCAGAAGTGATTTATATTATTTACAAGCTTTTACTAATGCCCTTTGCTAGAGAACACTTCCATTTCTTCAGCACCCACACTTATTCCACTTTCTCAAAGAATGCCCTTTAGTTATGTTGGCTATATCCTTGGACTCACTAAAGATTCCTGGAGTCCAGAAACATTATCTATTCTTAATTTAATAGTTTACCACCCACATCTTGCACAGAGCCTAACATATTTTATCCATGAATGGGTATAAAAAAGCAGATTTTATACTATTCATAGGCCTAATAATATTATTCATGCTATTATTAAATAATAATAATATGATATAAAAATCTGATTTCACACTGGGAATTCATCAGATGGGTTTTGGGAGTGGGCCCGTCACCTCTGCGGGGTACCGGAAGCAGCCGGATGAGACTCCGCCCATCACACTAGCCACATTTTCGCTGTCCGACGCTGGGAAACTGCCTCACGACCAGATCAACAGAGCAAAACCAGTTCGAGCCCAGGTAGGCGGCTCCCAGAAGCGGAATCACTGGGAATTCATCAGATGGAGTCAGGGTTCGGCCATTCCCCTCTCCATTTTGTTGAGCCTGGTGGCCCCGCCCCAGGAGCTGCCCAGGGGCCATTGGCCATAACATGAAGCGGCTGGGGAGGCTGGAACTCGGCTCGCCCAGGGCCCAGCTGAAGAGGGACCCCCAGGAGGGCAGACCGGGTTTTGGGAGTGGGCCCGTCACTTTTGGGGGTCCCGGAAGCAGCCCGGATGAGACTCGCCCATCACACTAGCCACCATTTTCGCTGTCTGGACGCTGGGATACTGCCTCACGACCAAATCAACAGAGCAAAACCAGTTCGAAGCCCAGTGCGCGGCCGCTGCCGCTGGTCCCTTAAAATAGTGGAAAATGTAATATCTTTTAATGCACTTAATTCCACGAAGATCAGGAAAGTTTGGCGGGAGGGAGAGATAAAGAGGAGAGAAATGATATACAGAACCCGCCAAGTAGTTGAGGTGTGGGAGGGGGAGGGAGGTGGGGACATTGGTGATGGGAGATGGGTTTGGGTGGAGGGATGGGTGTTGGAACACTGTAGAACCAAAACTCTACATGTGCATCTTTCAATTGTATGTCTAAAATGGTGTAACAATATTTGGGGGATTAATAAAATAAAATAAAATCGGAAAAAATCTGATTTCATTCTTCCATGAAGTGGAGTATCTAAACACTCCTTAGCAATTTGGCTTATAAGAGAGATAATTATTACTTTATTATTTTATAAGTATTCCATTATACCACCATGAAATGCACAATTGCAAAGATGTTCATATTTGGGTTTTGGTCATACAGTGCTCCAGCACCCATCCCTCCACCAGTGCCCATCTCCTACCACCAATGTCCCCGGCTCCCTCCCTCCTCCCCCAGCCCGCCTCCATGGCAAGGTTTTTATTTCTTTCCCTTTCTCTCTATCTCTTTCTCTTTTCCTTCCCTTCCAGATTGCAGATCACAGAACATACATTAAAGGGTTGTCATGTGCCTGTATTTAATGCTCAGTTCTAGGTTGGTATTAGTACCTTCAATAATTGTTAGCATACTGTTCCACTTCTGTCCTACCCAGCCTCTGACTCCCACATGTTTGCGACAATTTCCACCCCCCTGACAAAACCCCTGATACATGTTTCACCTGACCCTGGATATTGGTATCACGATATATACATATATATATTTATGTCATGCAAATAAATGCAGTCATTCTATATCTGTCTCTCTCCTTCTGGCTAATTTCACTCAACATGATCTTCTCCATGTCCATCCATTTATAGGCAAATTTCATAACTTCATTTTTCCTAACAGCTGCATAGTATTCCATTGTGTAGATGTACCAAAGTTTCTTTATCCAGTCATTGATTCTCGGGCACTCTGGTGTTTTCAGATTCTGGCTATTGTGAATAATGCTGCTATGAACATAAAAGAAGGGATGATGTTTCCGCTTCATATTTTTGGCTTCCCAGGAGTGGTATGGCTCGGTCAAATGGGAATTCAATTTCTAGTCTTTGGAGGAATGTCTATATTGTTTTCCAGAAAGGCTGTACCAGCCGGCATTCCCACCAACAATGGATGAGTGTCCCCTTTTCCCCACATCCAAGCACATGTTATTCTTGCTCTTTTGAATATGTGCCAGTATCTGCAGTGTAAAATGTTATCTCATGTTGTTTTGGTTTGCATCTCTCTGATGATTAGTGATGATGAGCATTTTTTTCATATGTTTTTTTTGCCATTCGAATTTCTTCCTTGTTGAAGTTTCTGTTCATTTCTTCTCCCCCGTTTTGTGATGGGGTTGTTTGTTTTCTTCTTGTAAAGTTCTACCAGTGCCTGATATATCCTGGATATTAACCCCTTATCAGATGGGTATTGGGTGAATATTCTTTCCCATTCTGTGGACTGCCTTTAAGAGAGATAATTATTACTTTAAATCTCACTTGTTTCAGGCCTTATTTTCAACTTCTTAATATTTAAATCTGACAAGTCTGAAATTTGAATCACGGAATTCACTATGAAGTATCCATAAGAAAGGCTTTTGAGTCCCAATTCTTGTTAATCAGCACTGAAAAAAAATCAATCACTATCAGTTATTTGCTTATGACTAAAAAAAATCTCAAGAGATTTTACTCATAATATATCAGAATGTTTATTCCCATGACAAGGGTAATAATACTCTTGTAACCCCAAACAGCAACCAGATACATTTAAAAATAGCTCTGATGTTTTTAGTGAATAATTGATTTGCTATAATATCACTATAAGTTACTAGATTTGCTTTCTTTAGGGAAGGTCACATATAAAACCAACGAAAAACGTTTTGTATGTAGATGAGCAGAAGTAGATACACCTGGCAGAGCAGATACCAGCTTTCCCCGTTTAACCCCCTGCATTCCACGGACCACAAGAGCGACCTCCAAATCAAGTCCACCATCCCTATAGAGCCTCAGAAAAACCCAGAGGAACCCCCCCACACCTTGCTGGCAGCGATCTTCACCATCCAAACTCCGCAGCTCATAAGATCTCCACCCAAGAGATTAAGCCAGTCTCCAGCCCGGTTTGTCAGAAACCCACCATACAAATACCTACCCTTCAGAGACCCACCCTTTAGAGGAGAGTATTTCAAGTCCAGGAATGCTTGAGCCACAGGCGAAGATACACCCGTCAGAGCAGATACCAGCTTTACCCATTGTGCATGGCCGCTGTGGGACCTTGCGATTTACCTGCAACTTACCATGAATATTCTACCTACCCCTCTAAGAGAGCCCCCAAAGGTAATGAGAGTATAAGCGCCTGCCGCGGCAGAGCCTGGCAAGCTGTCGAATGCATGTTCGATATGCCAAAACCAGTAACAAAAATGTTTTTTTTTCCTGACCCGAAAGAACCCTTAATACAGCAGCAGTAAAAAAGGCGAACAAGCAGTGCCTGATAAAATTTCATGGCCAACCTAAGCTGCCAAAATGAAGAAGGACTAAAATGACTGTCTGTACTTTCAATGCACGCGGCGCTTACGCTGGCATCGGAAGCATATATCGAGGATCTGATACTGCAAGCGAAAAGATCAAGTGCGACATCATTGGTCTGACTGAGATGAGGAGGCGTCAGATGCATCATGCTGTATTTGACACCAGAGAAGAATTGTTCCTGGGAACATGCAGCAAAAGAGGCGTCGGTGGCGTTGGTGTCCTTGTCAACACGAACATGGCCGTAAACATTGATTCGTTTGAATGCCTAACAAACTTGATAGGACGATTACACTTGAAGAGATGTGGCCCACTGCCAGCAATTTCTATCTTCATTATCCACGCACCAACATCCACATACAAGGAAGATGAAATTGAGAAATTCTACATGGAATTGGAGGAGTTTTATAAAAAATATTACACCTTCTACAAGGTCATAGTCGGTGATTTTAATGCCAAGACAGGACCGAGAAGATTGGCCGAAGAACTCCACATCGGGACCTACGGCCTAAAATGGAATGAACAGGGGAGAGATTATCTGAGTTCACCATGTCCACCAAGAACATTCACGGGAACTCACAGTTCTAGAAGGCTGAAGCAAAACTTTGGACATGGGAATCTCCTGGTGGACAGTTCCACAATGAAATTGACCACATCATCTTCAATCGACAGTTTTGTCTGACCGATGTTGCTGTCGTCCCCAAATTCCAAACAGGATCAGACCACCATCTCCTTCGGGGCAAAATTCTACTTCCCGCAAAGGAGAGAGAAAGGCTGCAAAGTTTAAGAAGAGAACTCCCAGAATGACCACCAACTGGGAACTCTTTGGAACCATTGCAACAACATGGGAAGATACCATCTTTGAAGACATTGATGAAGAATACAACCGACTGGTTCAGCACCTCCATGATTGCGCGAAGAATGCAGAGAGAGAGAAAAACACAAAAGGACACCTGTCTTCAGAAACTCTAGAGCTCATTCGCCAATGTGGCAAGTCGTGAGCCTCAGGCGAGCAAATGCTAATGTCCAAGCTTGCAAAGAGGTGCAGAGAAGCAATAAAGGAAGACCTCAAAGACAGAAGAGCTGAAATACTGGAAGATGCAGCAGAAGCTGGGAAAAGCATTCGCACGGCCTGCCTGTCCTTCGCCAACTATAAGACCAAGATAACTTGCCCTCCGATGCCCTGGATCTATCACATCTTCCAGAAAGGCAATGGAGAAAATGGAGAAGATTATCCATGACTTCTAATCAGATCTCTTTGATAGCCATGTCCACCTGCCCACATACCAAATTCCACAGGATGAGATATGTCATTCCCAACGTTCTCCCTTCTGAAATCCGACATGCCATCTCATCAGTAAAGAAGGGAACAGCACCAGGCCCAGACAAAGTCAGACCCAAACACCTGAAGAATCTACCATCAGTACTCATCAATACACTAGCTTCGGCTCTTCACCCGCTACCTGTCCAAATGCAGTATGTTCTCCCAATGGAAAACCAGCAGGACAGTTCTACTGTTCAAGAAGGGAGACATTCACGACATCAGCAACTATCGCCCCATCTGCCTGTTGCCCATCATTTACAAGCTGTTCACTCAAGTTATCCTAAACAGGATTGGCAGAACACTAGATGAAGGACAACCATGCGAGCAAGCAGGCTTCCAGAAAGGATTCAGCACAATCGACCATATCCACATGGTAACCAAGCTCAGTGAGGTTTGTAGGGGGTGCAAGATGCTGCTCTGTCACACATTCATTGATTAAAGAAAGTCTTTGATTCTGTGGAGACTGAAGCAGTCATCGAAGCCCCTAGCCAAACAGGGCATTCAAACTCAATACATCAAGATCATTCGTGAGCTGTATTCCGTAATACAGAAAGGCTCGTATAATCTTCACCACCAGGATCTCACCATTCTACAAGGAAGGAATTATTGATGTCAAAAGAGTGGTTTGGCAGGGTGATACCATTTCACCAAAACTATTCAGCGCCACCCTTGAGAACATCATGAGACAATTAGAATGGAAAGGAATGGGAGTGAAGATAGATGGTCGGCAACTACACCACCTCTGCTGCGCTGATGACATCGTCCTAATAACACCAAACATTAACCAAGTGGCACAAATGCTGGCTGACTTCGACTGAGAATGTGGAAAGATAGGTCTACAGCTGAATCTAAAAGAAAACTATGTTTATGAAAAATGAAGTTGTTCTGG
Organism: Cryptotis parvus; assembly: GCA_021461705.1. Lineage (NCBI taxonomy): Eukaryota > Metazoa > Chordata > Mammalia > Eulipotyphla > Soricidae > Cryptotis > Cryptotis parvus. The sequence continues at coordinate 21,111 of JAJIBD010012699.1, read as the reverse complement.
AGGCCCCATTCACTCTCAATGGAATAGACATCTCTGAATGCAGCAGTTATGTGTACCTAGGTCGAGAAGTCAACATGATGAATGACCTAAAACCTTTAGCTTCACAGGAGGAAGAGAGCGGCATGGACTGCCTTCAAAAACATTGAAGAAATAGCCAAAAGAACAAAGAACCTCCGGCTCTGGGCACATCTCTGAGTCCACCGTTCTCCCTGCATTAACATACTCCTCAGAGACCTGGGCCCTATGAAAGCAGAATGAGAATGCTATTCGGGTTTCCCAGAAAGGAATCAAAAGAGTTATGCTTGGAATATTATGCTTCACTCAAGTGAGAGAAGGAATCCGGAGTTCCGACCTCATTGCTATTCCAGAATCAGGGACGCTGTCTCATTTGCCAAGGTATTGAAAATCAGATGGGCTGGACATGTAATGCGATTTGGAGATGACCACTGGACTAGAGCCGTTACTGACTGGATCCCACGGGACATCAAAAGATCACTTGGTGTCGGGAGTGCAGCTGGGGTCCCCGACAGTACAGGGAAGCGAAGTTGTCTTCTACCCCGGCCGGCGAGGAATGGATGAAAACTCAGGAATCCGATGCAGTTTTATAAGGCCTTACTTATCAAAGGTTCAGGCATACAAATCTGCAAAGAGGGGGAAGCCCGGTGCTTAGGGTCCGGCTAGAACCCCAGCCATGTGTAGGCCACCACGTGTAAAGGCCCTGTAAAAGGAGAAGACAAGACTCCCAAGAAGGGTGCGAGCTCACAAAGAGAGTCCAAAGAGAGAGAGAGCGCGAGAGAAAGCAGGCTAGTATTATACCCCTGCAACTCGGACCTCCCTCCCACTGTTATGGAAAGCAGGGAGGGTCAAATGCCCTTAGGTAATCCCCCCCTGCACCTCACCTAGGCCCTTTTATATGCTAATGTTTTGAGCCAAGATCTGCCTGGAAATGCCTTTATAGGGTAGAGAAGGGGTTTCTGAGATGGCATGTCTCTGTACCAAAGACTAATACTAATGCCAGTTAAATATTTCTCCAAGCCTTCACAAGTCTCTTCTACTTCATGGTAGTTTTGTATTTTAGTTGCCTTTGAGTATATCAGGGAGCCATGCTTGTTTTCTTGGAGGCAAACAGCATTTCTCTCTGGTCTAATTACTTAGGGATCCCACGTGGCCAGGCAAATATGCTGGTATGATCTAGCTAGTCCCACGATGATTGTGGTAGCATGGGGAGAATATTTATACCAGCCAGTACAGAATACATGGTCAGATAAGACTGCCACATTCAGACTATCCCCCTATCTATGAAGTGATCTGCAGGAGGCAATCCAGGGCAGATGAAGAGGCCTAGGCTTTTAAGTGTCCTGCAACAACGTGGGCGCCCACCTACAAGATGGTCAGACTTCTTCGTCAAGACCCTGAAGGAACGGTTTGAGACTCTTCATATTCCTGAATCAAACAGATGCCATTGGGCTTCATTGGCACGTGATAGGGTCCAATGGAAATGTTACTGGCACCCGCTCAAGTAAGTTGATGAATAACAGGATTCAAGTGATCAAGTGATGTTGATGAGCCTTCCAGGTTCTGGACATATCACAAGGGTTCATTAATAATTGTTGATCAAGAGTTAACTTATATTTATGTTTATATTGGCCAGATTTTTAAAAAATATTTTATTATACCACCATGAGATCACTGTCTGTATCACTGTCTTCCGTTCATCATTGATTTCCTCAAGCGGGCCCCAGTAACATCTCCATATGTCCTGTCTCATGCTAGTAGAGCCCAAGGCATCTGCTCGCTCCAGGAACATAAAGAGCCTCAATCCATTCCGGGAATGAGGTCTATAATTGTTACTGGTATTTGGCATATATATGAAATACAACATGGGTAGCTTGCCAGGCTCTGCCGTGCAGGTAGCATACTCTTGTAGGCATCTCTAAGTCCAGCATTAATTGATAAACCGCGCGGCCGCAAGCGGCCGCAGCAACCTGGGCGCTGATAGGCTGGTCTGCTGGGTGGAGGTCTGACGAGAGAGAAGTCCGATGTGGAAAATGGAGGCCCTCATGGAGTGGGGAGTCGTCTGGCTTGTTGCGAGGCTCTGCTGGGATGGTGGGCCAGGGCTAGAACCCACCATCCCTCCCGGGCGCCTCGTGAGCGGCTGGTTACAGGGAGATCCAGTAGCAGCTCTGCTCCATGTCTGCGAGTCTCTGGAACGGCATACCTGAGCCGGATTTAAGAAAGACTGCTGCAGGGTGGAACTCGATGAGCCGAGCACTGATAGGCTGGTCTGCTGGGTGGAGGTCTGACGAGAGAGAAGTCCGGATGTGGAAAATGGAGGCCCTCATGGAGTGGGGGATCGTCTGGCTTATTGAGAGGCTCTGCTGGGATGGTGGGCCAGGGCTAGAACCCACCATCCCTCCCGGTGCCTCGTGAGCGGCTGGTCACAGGGAGAGCCAGTAGCAGCTCTGCTCCATGTCTGCATTTTGCAGCAGCATGCAAAATGGAAAACTGGTAGCAACTCTGCCTGGTGTATCTACATCCACCACCATGAGATATACAATTACAAAGATGTTCATGTTTGGGTTTCAGTCATACAGTGTTCCAGCACCCATTCCTTCACTAGTGAATATTGGGCCAGATTTTGTGCCAAGTAGTTATCATCTGTAATAGCAGATTCAGGTTTTGCAATAACCCTGTAGTACATTTCTTCTTCTTCATCATCATATTCTTCATTGTCTTTCTCTTCACTACTATTATTTTAAAATATTATTATTAACAGATATTATTTTAACAGATAATTTATGAGCACATAATGCAAGTGAAATCAGTTATGTGGCAACAGCTCACATAACTAGCAAATTGGTGTATTTAACCAAATCAAAGAAGATAAAGCTCACAGCAGACTTTTGAAGGGTTTCATTATTTACTGAGCCCAGGAACATTATAAGTAAACAAGAAGATAATAATGGGTTTTCATTTGAGTTCTTTAAGGCTTTTTATAGCTTTACATGCACGAGAAAAGCAAAGTCCCAGTATCTCTTAGGTGGAGAGAACAACTGAGTATCTCTAGCCTTCCCACTCCAGAAGGTGACACGGAGAAGACAGTGTCAGCCCTCCCAGGCAGGCCACCCACCAGATAAAGGACTAAGCTCTGTCCAGCTGCATTCAGCCCAGAGTTTTTGTTTTGTTTTTTGCAGTTCAGATTTTCCAGTTTTTCATTTCAGTACAGATCTCCTGGTCTTTGCTGCTTTCTTTATTCTCGTGTTTCTTCCTTTTTAGTTTATTTGGGCTAGAACAAGGAAAAGCCACATCCAGACTTTCTGGATGGGTCAGTGACTGTGAAGTCACCCCTTTTCTTGCAGAGTCCTTCAGGCCAGAGCCTGGCAGAGAGTCAACATAACCTCACATACCTGCTGACAAACAAATAAACAAAGGAGGAGCATTTACTACCAGTGTGGACAGAAGAGCAAACAGAGAAGCAAGCTGAAAGCCAAGAAGTCACTGGAACAGCTTCTGCAGTCACACAGTCCAGCTGGCCTTGAACCTGGCAAAAAGAGATTCAACCGTCCTGGACGCTCTCACAGGCAATGCACTTTTACTGCCCAGTAAAGCACTAAAGACAGCCTTAAACCCAGATGAGAGGAGGGTTTGTTTCTGTACTGTCTCTGTTCTCCTCGCCTCTCAGAGTTGGACTATCTATCAGTGGCCTGTAAGAAAGCTTTTCCTTATCACTTCCTTACAGGTGAGGCAGGGAACTCTCAGTAAGAACTTGATGTTGAATATTTACTTCCTCTTGAGTAAGAGGAAGTATTTTCATTTATTGTTCTCTTCCCAATTAGAATTGATGAATTGCTTAATCACACCAGGCTTTAAGGAGACCTCCTCTCTTCCAGACTGGGGCAAATTTGAACTCCTCTGGCTGCCTGGGGTGTTTTTTTCTTATACCTCTTTCCCCCGCCCCCCAAGGGAGCTCACAGTGTGAGTCAGACAATGCCTGGCGTTCAAGAAGCTCAAAGGAACTCCAGAGACTCACGACCTGACCTTGCCCATTAAGATAGTGCTAATCATAACAACAAACCTTGGGTGCTTGCTTTGGGCCAAGCTTTAGATCCACTGATGTCGAGTTATTTACTTATTATTATTGTAGTTAAGGTAACATGATCATAATAGTGTTAATGTTTTTTGGCCATGATGTGCTGTAACATGGTGTACTGCACCTCACTGATGACCCAATGTTACTTCTAGTTCACCTTCTTTTTTATGTTACATTATTTTATTGAAACTTCACAAGAACCCCCAATCACCTCCTCTTAATGGAAAAAAGGGCTGAGAGTAACGCCATTAACACTTCTTTGAGCTTCTTCAGGCTGTTAGTTCTAGAAGTTACCCTTCCTCAGCTAGACCAGTTCATAAATCTCTGAAATTTGGAATGATGAAAAATTTAGGATCCTAAATCTTAGACTTGTAGTTAGAGGCTGACTCCTTTAGAAATCAGGGCATACAGGCAACTCCTTCAAAAATGTGATTATGTGGAGATTGGAACTGAAACTGCCAAGACAATGATGCAGGTAGTATTATGAATTTTTAACCCCTATATTAATTTTCTCATACTGACATTCATTCATATCAGAGGGAAAAGGTAATAAAGTTTTTCCATCATTTCTTGTACAGTTCTTCCTTCTGTTCTTGCTCTCAGCCTTGGTGTGCTGGAAAGTAATTGACCTTTGATGTAAGTCCTAACCCTACATGCTTGTAAAACTTAAGCATGCAGGCATTTTACTATTATGATTAGAATAAAGAGATTGGAGAGAGAGAGAGAGAGAGAGAGAGGAGAGAGAGAACAGAAGGGAGGAAAGGAGGAAGAGTATGAGACCAACAGAGGAGGCCCCGGCATTGTAGAGTTGAAAGAGCGAGCTTAAAATGAAGAAAGCTGTGAGTAGTAACACATGTGTAAGGGGGCAGCTAGAGGAGGACAGGAGTTTGAAGGAGGACATATAAGAATTCCAAATGAGACCTCATTCTTCAAAGGTCTTTCAAGAGACACATGAAATGATTGCAGTTGCTTCTGAATTTTATTGGTGGGTACAGTTTTCCTCTGATAAAACAGCAAGGCAGATATAGGGCCTCATGGGGCCCCGTTTGGTTTGAGGCACTTCACAATTGTTTCACAAGCTTGTATGGAAGAGCTATTTTGTCTTTAGAGATTGGCAAATTCAGATCTTAATCATTGTCTTCCAAACAGGTGTCTACTTTCCCTGGCAAGGTGGCCAGACTGTTCTGGGCCGTGTGCCTGGTGGATGCGCTTGGAAAGGAAACCAAATCAAACGATTCATGGTGCTTGGCTGGGAGAGGAGGATCTGGATGCCGCAATGCAGAAGTGAACTGAAGGACAGCTCCATGTGACAGATCAGGAAACTGAAGCTAGGTGTTGATGACGTGGCTCACCCAAGGTCACAGACAGCAGGATCCAACAGGGCAGCTCCATGGCTGGAACGGACGGACAGTCAGCACTAGAAAATGGGGGTGAAACACATCTGCTTCTCATCAGGTAGCTGTGACTCTCCCCCGGCAGGTAGTTGGAGAAGGACCGCAGGGACTTCACCTGTCTCCCTCTCTCTCAGAGACACCAGCTTCCCATTTCCACTGCTGTTAATTTGGTGACATCGGGGACTGGGACCAGCCTGAGCTCCCAGTTGCTCCTGCCCTCAGGACCTGGTGCATACTAACCTTCCTGCTTCTCTCCCAGCAAACAGGTGCAAGTTTATATCTTCAAATGAAACTGCTAAGTAAATGGAAACTTTGGGGACAGGATAGGAACAGTTTGCCATAGGTATAGTGAGCCAATGTGACTTATGAAGGACAGTCACTTAGGGATGAAGCAGATGACAGGGGAGACACGGGAAGGGACAGCTACAGAAGGAGCACTGCTCAGGAAGAGGGGACAGTGGCAACAACAGATGGGGGTGAAAGGGTGGTAAAATGGAGCTCAGAGCACATCTGAGGCGTTAAAAATTTATCCTAAAGTCCCAAGTCCCATGTTTTCCTGTTCCTAAAGTACAGGAGTTAGAGTGTGTATTCATTTCCTTCCTTTTTTAACGTAAAGAAAGCACATTTGGGGGTGGGGAAGGCAGCTCTGCTTGCAGTGCACAAGCTAGGCACACCTGGGGCTTGGAGTTCAATAGCCCCAGTGTGCCTTAACCCTTCTCACTGCACTGCTGAGCCTGAGCACTGAACAGTCAGCCCTAAACAACTATTGGTTCTTCAGATGCTACCAGAAGTGGATCTTTTTCTCCACAATCGGGTCAGGATTCTTAAATTTCTCCTGCATCTAGTAACTTCATTTCATCTAATAAATAACAGATTTCACCGCTTTAAGCAGTAACATCATCTAGAATCATCACATCTGTCTGAAGATGTGGTTTGTCCAGTAACCTCAAACACAGCAAGCAGACAAAGACATTTCCAAATGTCTGGTGCCAATTCCATTGTACCCATGCAGGGGATGCACTCAGGTTTTCAGTCTCTTACATGGAGGTGGTTCAGATACTGGTAAACACAGTCAGAGCAAGCCTGGGATACTTCTGTTTTCATCCCAGAGCTAGTTACAGGTTACAGCTGATAATGAGGGAAAGGACAGCTCTAGAGAAAGAAGGCAGGAAGGAAAATCCAAAAAGACATGGCAGCCAAATCAGGGGAAAACCCTCATATGTAACTTTGGCCCTAGGGTATAGGAGAACACTGGGTCCCCAAACAATATTGGGAATCAGGATGGGATCCCCTTCTACCCCTGGGGATTGGCAGCCAGCTGACAAAGACAGACTCATGAATTCAGCATAATTCCAAAAGGCTTTTAAATTCACACTGGTTCTGGCAATACAATCCAAGGACAGGAAAACCCCAAACTAAGTCTCTAGCTGGCCCAGGCCACTTGTAGCTCTAGATGGCTGCTGCCACATGCTTAGGGCCATCCAACAGGGCAGAGAGTCTAGCTAGCCAAGGGAGCCAAAATGGCCAAAAAGCCCTTTCTTCTTTCTGCTAGTTTATTCTACTGATAGAAGCCTGCCAAAAACTTCCAGCCTGGCCCATCTTGGGCTGGGTGATCTAGAGAGGAAGCCAGGTAAATGACCATATTGAAATGCAAATTTTCAGGTGGGCCCTTTGGTTCCAGCTTCACAAATGCCAAAGCTGACTCCCTGAGATACAATCTCCCTAGCAGAGTGGGGAGGGGCTGCATCTCTGAACCAGAAAGCAGTTCAGAATATAATTAGTAGAAAATGACACTAATACTTCCTACCATGAATATATAGCCAACTGAATTCCAAACTCTAGATTCCACTAAGGTTCAAAATCCATCAGAATAATTCACTTTGGCATTACTTTTTAGAATCAGAGACATGTACTGGCATGTCACTTTGAACAAGGAGAACTGATTACATTATGGTTGATCCAACGTGGCCAAGTACTTTTGGAATATCTATATGTATGTCCCTCGTGGGGACCTGTGGGAGTAGAAAGAGTATTGAACTGGAGCAAGCAAGATTCATAATAATGATATTTTGCCATATCAGATAATGAAATCAATCCAATTCTGCCCAAGCTCCCATTGTGTCAGCTCCAGAGATTTCCTAAAGGCAGGAGACCTAAAGGCAGGGAGCATCTTAACATAAGCTAAATGTAGCAGGAGCCTAGAGCTCATTAGGGCATGTCACCCAACACTGGGGCATTTCTCCACTGTGGAGCAAAACATTTATTGTTCCAAAGAAGCACCCTATTTATTTTACTTTTCAAAATTTTACTGTATTGAATCACTGTGTGATGGACCATTACAAAGCTGTTCATGATTGGGTTTCTGTGATATAGGAAACACCATTTTAATTGTCATCATGTGAAAGCTTGATGCTCTCTTTGCTCAGCAATTTCTTGCTTTTCAATAAGGCAATGAAATTCAGAAACAAAAAGTTTATTAAGAGTAATTAGGTCTCTCTCCAATGGTACAAATGATTGAGAAACATAGGCCTAGTCAAGAGACCTACACTAGGCCATTTAGATCTTCATGCATTGCTCCCTCAACTACACGATGGGGTTGACGCCTTCCTGACATCTCTTACAAGGCCACAGGTGCTGAGGAAATTACTTGGGAAACCACTTCCAAAGTGTGAATCTCACACCAAGACAAGGTTTATTATCGTGGATAATCATGAATTGCAACTCACAGGAATTGAACCTATTCCTATTCCTTGGGAATGGTTAGAATTAACTTGTAAAACCAGAAACAGTGCAGGGCTCCATTTCTGATGGGTTTGAGACTGAGTTCCATGCTTCTTACTTTCTACAAAAGAACTTTCTTGGGTCAGAGAGACAGTGCAGGGGTTAAGGGCATATTTTGCCTGTGGTTGATCCCAGTTTGATCCCTTGGTACCACATACGGTCCCTAGAAAACTACCAGAAGTGACCCCTGAACATCAGAACCAGGAATAGACCTTAAACAAAGTGGTGTTGGAGCCCAAACTAATCTCCCACACCCCATGAAAAAATCTCTTGAAAGATAGATGAAATGGTTAGAGTCACTGCATGTATTACAGCAGACATTGGTTTTGGGTATTATCAGAAGCCAGTGCAAGAATAAAACCAGGCAAGTCGTTTTGCTCCCTCATCTGTAATCTTTTCTGTGTGCATATTGTTTGATTTCAGCATATTTGAAAAAGGGTGGTGAGAAGAGAACTGCTTGTGGTGGAGATTTCTGAGGACTCTGTTATAGTAAGTCTCCAGAGCAATGAAGAAATGAGAGGTCTCTGCTGGCATCACAGCGCATTTTTAGCTGTACACAATTTTCCATTGGGCAAGAGGGAGTCTGTGGGGGTGTGCTTGGTGGAATTCAGCCTTTGGGCTTTCCTGACTGAGCTCAAAGCTTGCATCGGAGTGGATGCTTTTGTTTGTTCTTTTTCACCTTTCACCTGCTTGCCAAGCTCCCAGACTGCTGGCATTTCCCTCTGCCCCACCCCCTTGTTGGCTAGAGCTGGTGGGGGGGGTGGCGGTGGCATTCTACTGATTGTAACTAATAATTAACTCAGGGTTAGGTTATTGTTCTATGTTAATAGCATTGCAGGGGGCTTTGAGATGCCGTGGTTTGATAAGACCTTCTGCCCTATTCAACTGGGGTTTCCCAGGAACCCAAATGGCACATTGGCCCCACATCGGGTCTGAGGAGGAAACGCTTGCAGTTGAGGTCTCAGAGAGCACCAGGTCCCCAGTCTGGCTTCCTGATCAGAGGCCAGGAACCTCCAGTTGCCAAAACCCTTTAGGCAAAGAGACTCAGGTTTCAGTCTTATTTAGTAAAAAGAAGCAGCATGTTCACATATGTTTCAGACCACTTCTCTGTGCTGCTGGAGTCACGTGGCAGCTTGTGGAGCAATTAGGGGGAGGATGGTTCTAGAAAGGTGTTTAATGTCAGTCAGCTAAGACTGCAGTGGGAGCCTATTTGGGGTAGCTGCCACATGCAATGGAGGAGGCAGGGAGATGGGCTGAGATCAAAGGCGGACAGCTGTAAACAAGAAGTTCTGAAGGGGAGAGAGGAAGCCATATTTTGCCCTTGAGTACTGAGTATGGAGACTGGCCCTTCGTCCACGGAACATGCTAGAAGTTAAGAAACATACTTGGCGCTGTTTGTTGCTATCACAGCCTGCGTGGGTGAGGAAAAAGGGGCTGCATGCTTTTCTCAGACACTGCGTGCCCTCAGTGGAGGAGAAGGTATCTAAACCACTGTAGAAAGGCAGCAAAGATCCCTGTCAAGTCAGTTCTGGCTGGATTTAAATACCCGGGTTCAATCCCCACTTGGCTGAAAGGCCCTCAGCCTGGTGTTGAGTGGTCACCTGAAGCTGGACCCTCTTACAAGGGAGCTCACACTTCGCTGCAGCTCCCTGGCCAGCTCTCCTTCCCCTTCTTTCCAGAGGCTTAAGCACTGCTTATAGCCAGTCCTGACCCCAGTCAAAACCCGTTCTTGGGAAAAGAGGCTAAAACAAACACATTCATCTCTTCGGATAACACCGGCATTGTTATATTTATTTGGGTACAATTTTCAAGACAAAAGAAAACATAACTAGAAAGTTTGAGAGAAATGGAGGCAGAATGTCTGGGCTGCTGTGACCTAAAGAATCACACTGTGCTCCTGACAGAATTGAATCACCAAAGGACTTTCATGAAGAGCACTTTGAGAACCATCTTTTCCAAGGAGGAAAATAAAAGGGGCTCTTCCAAAGGTGCAGGGGATGTCATGCCTGAGATAGTTCCTGGATTTAATTATCAGAGCGCTGATTTTAGCTTATCCAAGAGTACAAAATAGTAGGTCAGAGCTACTTCCAGGAAACAGGGGCGCAGAGACAGGAGAAGCCGGGTTTCCTCCTCAGCGTCTGTCAGAGCCCTCCTTCGGGTATCTTTTAGATATCCAATTTCTGGAAAGCTTCTATGTTAAAAGTCAATTGAAAAAATACAATCTTGGGACTGGAGCAACAGCACAGAGGGGACGGCATTTACCTTGTATATGGCTGACTCAGGTTTGATCCCGGCATCCCATATGGTCCCCCGAGCACCACCAGGAGTAATTCCTGAGTGCAGAGCCAGGAGTAACCCCTGAGCATGAAGAAAAAGAAAATAGAAAGAAAGAAAATCTTAACATGATGAAGGGAATCTGTTGCAGAGAAGTAAGTTGGGGTATATGGTGGTCATCTGTTAGTTAAAAAAAAAATCTTCCTCTAAGGCTGTGTGCAGAATGGAGTCCAGAAACAGCTCTCCAGAGATGAGGCCTCTAGAGCTGGATGCGGAGAGGGCAGCAAGGGAGGCAGGGGAGCCTGATCTCTAACTGAAGCTTCCTCGTTGCTTGGGAGATGGATCACAAGCTGCAGTCTAGACTCCCTGGATCAGAATCTGCATTTTAGCAGGGCCACAACTGATCCTCTTGAAATTTCAGAAGCACTAGTTTAAGAATGAAGACAGTCTATGATAACATTGACTTTGTGGACAGGCCTCCTGAGCTAGGGAGCCCTTTCAGAAGAGTGACTGTGCCTCACCAGTGCCTGTGGGCTCCAAGGTGTCCTTCTAAATGAACTGGCAATAAGGACTGTGTTCGCTCGTATAGTCCTACTTAGTGTCTTATGATAGACATTTAGTTTTTTGGATCGTACCTGGTGATACTCAGGGGTTACTCCTGGCTCTGCACTCAGGAATTACTGTTGGTGGTGCTCGAGGGACCATATCGGATGCCGGAGATGGAACTCAGGTCAGCTGAATGCAAAGGCAAATGCCCTCCCTGCTGTACTATCTCTCTGGTCCCATGATAGACCTTCTTTTCCTCAATTGGTACAGAGCTCTTCAGGCAATCAGGACCATCTCCCTGCACAGGGTCCTTGCTAATCGTCTTTGTATTGTTCTGACTTTAGTATACTTACTGTTTACGCTGAGCACAAGGACTATCTCCCCTGGTGTGGTGTGTCCTACTAAATCTGTCCAGTGTCAATGCTTCGTTCCTAGACTCTTCTGGGCTTTTTTTAAATCTTCTCTGATACTTTTTTGTGTAATGCTCATTCTCTCAGATTCCTTCTTCAAGCTAAATTTCTCATGACAATTAAAGCTCAAATCAGATATTTCCCCTTCCCCAAGGTTATTTTTTTTTTTCTTCTTTTTTTCTTTTTGGGTCACACCCAGCAATGCTCAGGGGTTACTCCTGGCTCTGCTCTCAGGAATTACTCCTGGCACTGCATGGGGGGGCCATATGGGATGCTGAGGATCGAACCCGGCCAGCCACATGCAAGGCAAAAACGCCCTACCCGCTGGACTATCACTCTGCCCCCCAAGATTATTTATTAATATTAACAACAACTTAATGTCATTAGGGATGATAGCATTCCTTTTGAGACCTCCTTAAGCCTGACAATATCATCTTCTCTTCTCTTCTCTTCGATGCAGGCCCTATCCTCCTCAAATTCTTTATCTCAAATGACTGTGTTCATTCATACCTGGAATACTATTCCCCCACTCCTCTGTGCCTCCAGGCTCAACTAGGGGCCCCAACTTGTGTGGTCTCCTTAGGCATAGCTCCATCACTGTGAGCTACCGTGCTACGTTCTAATTGTTGATTTGCATGTCCCTCCTACACTGGATTCTGTGTCTTTTCATCTTTACACCCTCAAAGCATAACAGAGTGCCTACCTCATACCAGAGGCCCAATAAATATTTGTTAAATGAGTCAATGGAAGAATGTGTGACTGTGGATGAGGCTCGTTTGGGTGGAGTATAGGTTTGGGAATGGGGATAGTGGTGCATTTAAGTGGTGGCATGCATCAGTCACTCAAGGACTTTTTAGATTTATGTGAATGTTAGGAGCTGCTCTAGATTCCAACATGGATTTTTGAGTACCTAACTTGCTTTTAATCTGCTAATGGGTTCTGGTAGAGAATAGCAAGGCAGAGCTTTCCTTTTCAGTTTATAGGCAAATGACAAAATCTGGTGTTCAGTTTCCTCCCTCCCCCTTCTCCCTTCTATATCCCCACCAAGAATCTTGCATAGCACTGGCTGTAAAGGGATATGGCAACTTATCTTTACTTTGATGGGTGTTTTATTCTTGGTTGCAAAGGTTGCTTTAGTATGCTTTTACTTGTCAAACACCTAGAAACTGAGGACAATAGATTTGTCCTTTACCTGCACTAATTCCATATTTGGAGAGGGATTCTGGGTTTTAAGGAATGATGCTCTCCTGAGCCATCTAGTAACCCCAAACAAATTCTATGACAATACCAGGAATGTCAAGAATACCAAAATGAGAAAATACTTTGTTTTAGTTTAGAAGACACATTCATCCCCACCTTCACTTCTATGATCTTTCTACAGGAGGGAACAGAGGCACACCTTTGGGAGTAAACAAGAATGTGTACACAAAGAGACATATCATTTTTTGTTCTTGCCCTTAATGATTTTTGTTGTTGCAAGCAGATGCTACAGTAACATCTATTATTGATCTTTTATTTGTTATTTATTTTATTGTTTATTGGGCTATAAACAGTTGTTCTCAGAGTTTACTCAGGGGTCATACGCACTGCTAGGGATCAAATCCAGATTGGTGGCATGTTAAGCAAGCACATTACATGCATTACTATCGCTTTGGCCTTCCCACTTATCTTTGAATTCTCCTTTAATAATGGTCACCATGCATAGTCTTTATCCTTGACCTTCATTCTTTGTAAATTAGTTTGATTCTTCTCACTTTTCTCACTATCCACACAGCAGCAATCTCTTTCATATTTCAAGTCTGTGTTTCCACAGCTGCATACCTTTGGACATAGTTAATGCTTTTCAATAAAGTACATTAGGAAGAAAAACTTTAAAAATGAACTAGGACTTAATTTTTTCCTCTTTCGTGCTCCAGCCATAGAAGCATTTCTTGTCTGATTAGAAATCATAAGAATTTACTGTACTCAGGAACATGCTTCTTGACTCCCAGTAGTGCCTGTCCTCTCCCTCTTGCAAATTGGGGAGAAATACCCAGTTTCTGACGCTCTTTGTCAATGAAGACAACCTGAAGATTTACGGGAACCAAGGATGCTCCCAGTAAAGAAAAAAGCACAATGACCTACTTCTAAATATTTCTTAGCGTGAATTCCAACTTCAGTTCTTTTGTTTTTGACTTAAGGACCTTCACTAGATTTCCTTTGGTGTCTGTTATAATTCACTAAATTCACTAAATATTACTTCATTTCACTAAATAGTACTTCAATTCTAACAACATTTTTGACAAGCATAAATCTAACATTGATTTGCCCAGTACAATGGACGCCTGAAAATGTGTGGTTGCATGTCTTGGTTTAAAATGCGAAAATTTTATTCTGCAAACTTTAAAATACAAGTTATATCCTGCAACCTTGGACTACTGCTGTCATTTAACCAACTCAATTGATCAAATTAGCTTTCAAATAACAAAGTGAGTATTTGGGTTTGGTGTTAAAGTGAGAAACAAACAATTATTCATTACTAAATTAATAGTTTAGTTTATGTGCCCCATTTATTGTGGAATAGCCATAGAATGAAAAGTCATTCCTAAATTGGTGCAAAGATCATAGACTAGGGACAACAATATATTTCACTTTTAGCATCTGCAAAGTGGCCTCATGTCAATGGAATATTTCATTTTATAAAAGTAAAAATTGGAGATATTTTTCATTTAAAATACCTCTTGTAGGGGCTGGAGCGATAGCCCAGCGGGTAGGGCTTTTGCCTTGCACGCGGCTGGCCGCGGCCGGCCCGGGATCGATCCCCAGCATCCCATATGGTCCCCCGAGCACAGCCGGGAGTGATTCCTGAGTGCAGAGCCAGGAGTAACCCCTGAGCATTGCCGGGTGTGACCCAAAAAAGCAAAAAAAAAAAAATACCTCTTGTACTGGAACACTATGTGACCGAAACCTCCAATCATGAACAACGTTGTAATTGTATATCTCACGGTGGTATAATAAAATGTTTAATTAAAAAAAATAAAAAATAAAATATGTGACCTCAAAAAATACCTCTTGTGAAGAACATCATCACTTGCCCCACTTCAATTCTTTCCTTTCTTTTTTCCTAATGCATATTTCCCTAATATATATACATACATATATTTCCCTAATATATGTTTTTTTCTCTAAAATATATATATATATACGTATATATATTTTAGAGAAAAATATATGTGTGTATATGTATATATATATGTATGTATGTATGTATGTATGTATGTATGTATGTATGTATGTATGAATGCATTCCCTGTCTAGAAGATGACAGATGATAATGTTGGGTGATGTAAATTACCAAAAATTTACTGGAGAAGTTACTGACAGAAAAGTCCATGAAGCTCCTATGTTCCTGCTGACTTCCATGAGAGCACACTACCTTAGGATATCGGTAAGGCCTTGTTGGCAGTGTTGGTGTCACATCCTCAGTCCCACAAAAGCACTCAAGGGGGTGCAAACTCTTCCATTCTCTGGGTGGAAGAACAGCCTTTTTATTGCTCCTTCATTTCTGCTCTTCTGCCTCCAGGAACATTTAGTGGTGAATAACTCAGGAAAAGGAGACCACCAGTTATGGAGTTGGACAATTTTGGAATAAATGATGTCCATGACATGTGTATATTGAATACATTCCAGCCTCTGATCCATTGCCACCCCAAGGAATGTGATATGATTGCATGTCTTTGCTGGAATATCTACAGTTAGATGCAAATGCCATGATTAATTATTTGGAAACTTGTCAAGCGACACCTTTACCCCCCAGTGTTTGGTGCTGTCCAGGTTTGATATGCAGTTGTGAGAGGTTTCAGAGCCTTTTACTGACTCTAAATCAGGACTTTCAAATGTGTGCAGGAAGGGTCAAGCAAAATCTTTAAGTTAGACTATTCTTTTGTCAGAAAGTGTTGTCTCCACCTTTTCTCCAGAATTATGCTCCTTGTCCCTTTTGTGCTCTGGAAGACATATGCACAAAAGCTTTACATATGTGTAGAATATCAGAGGCTTGAGTAAAGTATTCTCAAATTTATGCAGTCAGAAAACCTTACTGATTTAAAATATCCCCAGACAGTGCATGGGAGTTCATCTGTCTGCTTTCTTCTCTGTGGTCCAGTCAGCCTGGGCATGTTTGGTGCTGCCCAAATACTGTCATAAAAACATGAACAGCTCCAAATTGAAAAGATGTAAAATCAATTTTTCCACTAAGTAGTTTTACTCTCCCAAATTTTCATGTCTCTATTTAGGATCCTTATTCTTGGTATGATTTTTGAACACCTGACTGCCCTCACATTCTAAAGTTTTGTGGGGGAAGTTTTTAGATGTTTCTGTTGCTCATAGTCACAACAACCAAACTCTCAGCTAAGATCCATTGATTGTGAAAGCAGCTCCTAATCATTGTAAGCACATTCCGTCACCTGTCCCCCTAAGGTCCCCTTTCCTTTCCAAAGCGGTAAAAACCAGCATCCACTTGTGCTGTTTGCTGGGTACCCAGGAATACAATTTAAAAATATCAGCCTATAACCCAATCAACATTGTTAGCTTTAGGTGACGCCTTCTCTATAATTTTTCCTTTCTTTTTCCAACACAGATAATGTGCCAGTAGAAGACTGACTAACAATTTCTCTTTAAGGCTATTTCAAATGAATCTGCAAAACTGTCTTCCCTTTTTGTGTCACTCCTGAACACCTCACTCAGGAACCATTCTTTTAATTAAACTTCCATTTGAGTACCTCTTCACTCAATTTTTTTTTATTCAATATAACTTTAAAATTTCTGTTCAATTTGAATTTAATTTTTTTTTACTAATGACATTTTGTTTTATATTCACCAGTTGCTTTTAGTACATTTGGAATAGACCTTAACAATCTCTCTCACATACCCAAACCTATGTGATAGGAAAGTTCTTTGAGTCAGTTTTATGTATTCTTTTTTTTTTTTTTTGCTTTTTTGGGTCATACCCAGAAATGCTCAGGGGTTACTCCTGACTCTGCACTCAGGAATTACTCCTGGAAGTATTTGGGGACTATATGGGATGCTGCAGATACCCTACACACTGTGGGCCCTGCTGTAGTTTTCTTATGCTCCCTTCCCTATTGTCAGGTATCCTTCAAGTTCATCATCATATAGGGCTACAGATGAATGTGTGAGGAAGACTGACCTAGTCATTGCTTTCAAAAGCCAGTGTGGAATGTGTTTATAGAGCCAATATTCCTGAGCCTATGAGGGAAAATAAGGCATGTATTTTCCAGAAGAATAAGAAAGCATGCGTGACTGCAGCAAAATAAATAGAAGAATTACGTTCACTTATGTTATGATGTAATAGCACATGCCAGGCATTGAACATAGGCAATCTGCCAGATTCAACAGAACTTCTGTGTTCTCACAGAATAATAGGGCTGCTCCTCTGGTGGAGGCTGGAGACAGTCCACATATTGGTATTCTCAATGCCCCCACAGTTGTGTATACACATAATATGTTATACATATGCTATTATATATGTATATAAAAATTAATCAAGATTTAAACATATCATCTCAAAATTAAAGCATTTGGTTTTTGGTTTGGGGCCTTACCTGTTCAGTGGTATGTATTAGCTCATGGTCAGGGATTACGCCTGACAGGGACCATATGGGATGCCAAGAATTGAATCTGAGTTGGCTATGTGCAAGACAATTGCCTTACCTGCTGTACTATCTCTCTATCCCAGAGGATTATTTTTTGTTAAATAAAAAGGGAAATGGCAAGAAAAACAAAGCGAAAACTTGGCTTTGGGGTTGTCCTCTTATTCTTATAGAAATTTCTCTAAATTTCTAAGACAACAGATCCTTAAGAAATAGATTAGAGACATGCTTTTGTGGTAGAAGAGAGAAAAGAGCCATCAAAATGGGTTCTTGTCCTCTCACAATTTGAGGCAGAATAAGTGATTCTTAGAGCATCCAAGTTTCGGTAGAAAGCCTGGAAGATGATTACATTGGTTCTGAGCTCCAGGGTCACATTAGAATCCCCAGGGACATCATAAAAGAAACACAGATATATGAGCCCTGTTGGCTAACCCCCTGTAAGGTGACAGTTGAGAAAACTGTTAAACAGAAAGCCAGGGTTCTGAGCCTGGCTGGGCAGCTATAAAGAGGGGGTGGGCCTGGGCTTGCCTTAAAGAGAGCTTGCTGGGGAGAGAGATGGGGGTGAGTCGGAGAACTGTTAGGAGAGAGAGAGAGGACCTGCCTGCTGGAGAGAGAACTTGCTGGAAGAGAGAAAGGGAGTTGTTGGAGATAGGAGGGGGTGGTCTGGAGAGACTGCTGGGAGAGAGAGAGAGAGAGAGAGAGAGAGAGAGAGAGAGAGAGAGAGAGAGAGAGAGAGAGAGAGAGAGAGGTTCCTGGAGTGAGGTGGAGTGAGGAGTGAGAGAAGACAGATTGAAAGGAGAATTTCAAGAGCCTGTTCCATTATACATCAATTGAGGGGGATGGTCATTGGCTGCAGGCACAGCTGGGAAGTTTGCAAAACCCCCAATACTGAAAGGGACCCTGAAGAAGCCCCTGCCAGGGCCCCTGCCAGCAGAGATTCTGATCCAGCCAGTCAGGAAGGGGATCATGTGCCACTATTTGAATAAAATTGTCATGGGTATTCTTGAAGAGAATTCAGAACCATTAGGGAGCCTTAGGTCTTCTTTACAGAGTTAACAAAATGAATTTTCACAAACATTAAGCATTTTGCTTAAGGCGGTGCTTCTGGGTGCATTTGTTAGTTACATCTAGGGGAGCATGTGCAGGCTACTCAGATCTCCAGAAGAACTGTTGGCTGCAAGTTACAAAGGAGTAAATGGTCAGACCCAGGAATCCTGTCCAAGTGTTTTCATTCCTAACATCGAGTTTGTTCCACTTCATGTCTCCCAAATGAAGACATCATTATTGGCAAGGACTTTTGAAATCAAAATTGCAGCTATTGCTTTCATCTGAATTTGAACTCATTAGAGTAACCCCATGACTACAGACATTACTGAGAATCCAGGACGGTGAAATATAGTCCTTCAAATTCTTGTCAATATGAATAAGCAATGCCAATGGTTCCTGCTAGGTCTTACTCTTCATTTCTCTTCTCATCAGTCTGTCCCATCCTACCCTGATAAAAATATCTTGGTTGGATATAAGAAAAACAGTATGAGACTAGTAATCCAGGACAGTAAAATCAAAGGCCAGGATGATTAGAAATGGTTGGAAGCTTTCTCAAAAGAGGGCAGTTGGGATATGGAAGGGACTACAATGATAGTTGAAAGGGCTCGCTCTAGATGGGAGATGTGTACTGAGAGTGGGCGAAGGACCAAACATGGTGGCCTCTCAGTATCTATATAGCAAACCACAATGCCTGAAAAGAGAGAGAGAGAGAGAGAGAGAGAGAGAGAGAGAGAGAAGAAAAGTGACTGCCATAGAGGCAGGCTTGGTGGAGAGGGAGTGGGAGGGATACTGGGGACATTGGTGGTGGGAAACGTGCACTGCTGGAGGAATGGTGCTGGAACATTGTATGACTAAAACTTGATCATGAAAGCTTTGTAATTGTGTATCTCACAGTGATTCAATTAAAAATTAAAAAATAATTAAACAATCTATTGATTGGATGAGTTTATGTACCCTAATAGACTTTGTGGCATTATTCTGAAACAAGCATATTAAAATATAATGATTCAAGAAACTAGCAAAGTTAGGCAAAAATATCCATAAAAAGACTAATGAAGGGGCCCAGCATAACATAATAGGTAGGGTCTCAACCTTTCATGGAACTGACTCAGTTTTGATACCTGGCATTCTGAATGGTCTCCTGAGCACCACCAGGGGGTGATTCCTGTGTGTAGAGTTGTGAGTAATCCCTGGGAGTGCACTCCCTGAAAGAAAAAGACTAATGAAAGGGCCAGCAAGATAGTACAGTGGACAAGGCACTTGCCTTGCAAGTGGGCGGCTGAGGTGTGATTGCCAGCACCCCATATGCACTGTAGGGAGTGATCCCTGAGTGTAATACCAGGAATAGCCCTGAACATCCCCCTGACAAGAAAAATGAATAAATTGGTGTATGTTTAAACATTTGAAAGGGATGTTGAGATAGCTTTTAACATTTCTTAAGACTTCTAGCAAAAGGTAATTGGATTTTCAACTAAAACAACTTCAATATTCTCTGTAATCGTAACTTGGATCTGTATGAAGTTATTTAAGACATTAAATTAAATGTTTACTTTTAATGCACCCCCTTTGAAATTTATTGATGAGATTGAAAGGTGAAGCATTTTCTAGAAGCCCCACCATCTGAACTGAAAGTACGGAGAGGAAAAACCTCTCCTTCATCTTTGTGTTGTTTCCTTCCTTTGAGGTCATTGGGACTATTTCTGCATTTGTGTGTGATGCCTTTTTTAAAATTTTTTTTTTGACTTTTATTTGGATAGTTATGGAAGTTTTAGCTGAAAGATCATTATATTTTTAATAAAGATCAACTATTCAGTATTTATTCAAGTATAAAAAGAAAGAGAGATTATTAGATTCTGTGTCAGTATGGTTGGATAAGCTAAAAGATGAGAACAAGGTTAAATTTAAATCAAATTTAACCTTTTTCAGGCTTGAACAATATGGAGATTAAATTATAGAGATCCAATGATGCTAAATAATACTCCTAATTAATCTTCAATATAGAAAACCATCATGGGAGTTTTCCTTCAGATGCTCTCATCCTTTCTAATTTTAAGGAAGAGTTGCTTCATCTTTATTCACAAAATTGGTTTCCTCATTTATAATCTATCTTCTATTGTATCTTCCCCATAAACTTTCCATCTCAGTCACCTTCCCTTTATCATCTCTTAAGCTTCTTATTTCCATAGAGGTTTCCTATCTGCAGAAAACACGGAATAACCTACCTTCAAGAAGATAATAGCAGAACCAAACCAAACACTGCCACTCCTCACAAAAATATGATCGTAGATAATGATGATCCTTCAAACTTTTATTTCCCTAAGCCACATCTGCTAAAATTGGAGTTCTCTGCATCATGAACATTCAGACTGCTATGTTAAACTATGTTAAACTGATTTCTGGAAATGAGAGTAGAAGGGGACAATGTTAAGATAAAAGATTCTTCATACTTCAGCACAAGTGCAAGAGAAGTTGATAGAGTCCTGTAGACAGAACCAGCATCTCAAGGAATCTAAGTCTGTCCCATTGGGTAAGGCTTGTTTATCAGCAGTGTAGTTCTTGAGAATATAACTATGGGTACGAAGGTCACCACTGAGGCTGCCATTCGTTCACACTGTCTTCAGAGGGATATCTGAGTAGTATCTAGACATAGTAGTCATAAACATAGAAAACTCAACTAAAACTTGTTTAAACAAAACCCTGACAAGGATTCTCTCTAAAGCATTAGATAACAAAATCTCTCTCCAAATCTGTTGTATGGAGGTAGACATTATGTAAAGGAGCAGTAGTACATTTATTCAGATAAAATGTTATTCATAAAAACAGCTAGAAGACTGGAGTTGGTCTGTGTAGTATAGTTTGCTTACACCTGGTTCAAATGAATATGGTCTATTTCCCTTACATGATGAAAGGTCTAGTTATAA
>JAJIBD010012698.1:0-32308 GCA_021461705.1 Cryptotis parvus | reverse complement strand
TTTTTTTTTTTTTTGCAAATGCTCAGGTTTTCTTCTAGCTCTGCACTCAGGAGTTACTCCTGGCAGTCCTCCAGGATCGAACCTGGGTTGGCTGCATGCAAGGCAAAAGCCTCCCCGCTGTGCTATGTTGCCCTATTTTGTGATTTTTTAAACTTTTTATAATAATAATAATAATAATAATAATAATTATTATTATTATTGCCTTTGAGTTACACCCAGCAACACTCGGGTTACTCCTGGCTCTGCACTCAGGAATTACTCCTGGTGGTACTTAGGGTACAATATAGGATGCCCGGGAGTCAATCCCAGATTGGCCATGTGCAACGCAAGTGCCCTACCTGCTGTACTATCACCCTGGCCCCAATTTCATGATTTTTAAAATTTTTTTATTTTTTATATTTTTTGGGGGGGGTCACACCTGGCGACACTCAGGGGTTATTCCTGGCTCTTTGCTCAGGAATTACTCCTGGCAGTGCACAGGGGACCGTATGGGATGCCGGGATTGAACCAGGGTTGGCTGCGTGCACGGCAAACGCCCTACCCACTGGACTATCGCTCAGACCCCTTCATGATTTTTTTTTTCCCTTCATGATTTTTAACGGTGGAAAGAAATAGACTAAAAGTGAAAGACTTTAGAGTCCAAAGACTGTCTTGCCGAGGAATTCCCTGAGTTTTTTTTGGTCAGATAATCAGTCACTCTAATAGTCTCTCTCCCTCCCTGCTTTTCTCCCTCCCTGAACCTGACCTACACTTGCTACAGGTCCCGCTAGTTGTAACAAAGCACAGAGAGAGTGCAGGGGGCAGGTGAGCCGTTTTACTCTTGCAGCCCAATCCTCCCGACTCAGTGAGACCTCTCAAAAAGGAGAGACGCACAAGAAGCCTCATTCATCCCCCATACTGTGCATCAGACCGAGGCATTACCACTCAAAACTATGATCACATTTACACCCTCAAACTGAACTGCATTCTAGGACGTCAGTGAAGAGCATCCAAAATGAACTGCAAGCTGTAGCAAAACAGAGTTTTGGCCACATCCTGATAAGATGTGGGGAACAAGCCGTGTTTTCACCACTCAAGGTCAGAGCCGCTTTCCCACAGTTTATCAGTCAGGTGTTTGCTGGGAAGGCCAGGGGCTAGCTGGAGTTAGAGGCAGCACATCTCAGGGACGTTATCTTTTTTTTTTCCTTTTTGGGTCACATCCAACCATGCTCAGGGTTACTCCTGACTCTGCACTCAGGAATTACTCCTGGTGGTGCTTAGGGAACCATATGGGATGCTAGGGATCGAACCCAGCTCTGTTGCATGCAAGGCAATCGTCCGACTTTGCGTACTATCACTCTGGCCCCTCAGGGACAACTTTTAACCTTAACTTGACCTAGTAATATGTGGTTGACATTTTCTTTAGCAATTTAATGTTACTGCAGGATCTGACAGGTTGGGATACAGCATTGGTACCATCAGTTGGGGCTGTGTCTTGCTCAGAGACTCACTGACAGCGCCTGACCTCTACATCCTGTTTCGTGCATGTGCCTGGCTTCACCCATACCATCAGCAGTGTGTTGACACTGTCCTCTGAAACTGGTGCTCTCAAAAGCGGTATATGTAATTTCACTTCCCTTACCTCACAGTAAAAAAAAACCAATATAAACGTGCCAAGGAAATAGAAGGGAAAACCCTCCTTCACTGACACAGGATTCTTGGTCAAATCACCAGCAGGAAATCAGTGTAAGGGAGCCAAAATAGGCCACCCCAAAAACATGTACTTGGTAAAAGGTTAATTTCATAGCAAAGACCTAAGGGCAAACATGGAGGCTATGTTTAGGGACCACTTAGGATGCCTCCCTTCAGGTGCTGGAGAAGGCCAACACCCTTTTCTGTTCCGTTGAAAAGGCCTGGGCTGGAGAAATAGTATAGCATGGGCAGGGGTGGGGTGTTTGTCTTTAAGTCCGTTGACCCAGGTTTGATCTCTGTCATCCCATATGGTCCCCAAGTACTTCCAGGAGTAATTTCTGAGTGCAGAGCCAGGAGTAACTCCTGGGCATCACTGGGTGTGACCCCAAAAAACAAAATAAAACAAAAGGTCAATGGAGAAGGCTTTGCCTTTGCATAGTCTGGTTTTCACTGTGCCTTTCCAAACATCCTCGCTAACTGAACAACCTCTCTTTTCCAGACTTCTCTGGTTGAAATTCCTGGAGCCACAGGCCAGTCACCTCATTTCATGGGTCTCTTCTGTGTTTACAGGTGGCAGTGGGTTATTCATCAAATTCTCCATGATTTTTTCTTTTTAGGTTGCCTGGGGCACACTCAGTGATGCTAAGTTTATTCCTTTGTTCTGTCTCAGGGGTTACTCCTGGTGGTGCTCTGGGAACCATACATAGCACCAAGAATCGAATCAGGATCAGCCATATGCAAGGCAAATGCCCTACCCACTGTACTATCTCACCAGACTCACTTTTTCTCTTATTAATTTTTTTTTTCTTCTTGGGTCATACCCGGCAATGCTCAGGGGTTACTTCTGGCTCTGCACTCAGGAATTACTCCTGGTGGGGCTCAGGGGACCATATGGGATGGTGGGGATGGAACCTGGGTGGGCCGCATGCAAGGCAAACGCCCTCCCCACTGTGCTATCGCTCCTGCCCCTCTTATTAATATGTCTGACTTATCTAGCCTCTGAAGAACCAGAGGAATCTGGGTTGATTCCTTTATCACCCAGACAACAAATATACATATTTTATGTTTTATACAGCACAAGAGCCTTCTTAGGACTTACGCCTTCAAGGACTTGAAACAGTTAAGTCAGAATGTTTTATGTTAGATTTGATGATGAATTTAGAAAGTCACAGAGGAACATGGAAGGACAAAGAGTGAAGTCCAGAGCTGTACCAGAAGACCAGAGAATTGGGTGTCTGAAAGGGCTGGAGCACTTGTTTTGCATGAAGGGAGGCCCGAGTGTTATCCCAGCACTGCTTGGTTCTTGAAACATGGACCAGTAAGCTGGGAGGATTCCCACAACAGACAAATCACATTGTCTCCAAATCACATTACATGTCCAGCCCTTCTGATTTTCGATGCCTTGGCAAACGAGACAGCGTCCCTGATTCTGGAATAGCGACGGAGGTCAGAACTCCGGATTCCTTCTCTCACTTGAGTGAGGCGAGATATTCCAAGCATAGCTCTTTTGATTCCTCTCTGGGAGACCCGAATAGCATTCTCATCCTGCTTTCGTAGGGCCCAGGTCTCTGAGGCGTATGTTAATGCAGGGAGAACGGTGGAGTCAAAGAGATGTGCCTGGAGCCGGAGGTTCTTTTGTCCTTTTAGCTATTTCTTCGATGCCATTGAAGGCATTCCATGCTGCTCTCTTCCTCCTGTGCAGCTCAGGTTTTAGGTCGTTCATCATGTTGACTTCTCGACCTAGGTACACATAACTGCTGGATTCAGAGATGTCTGTTCCATTGAGAGTGAATAGGACCTCCCGGAACTAGTTCATTCTTCATAAACATAGTTTTCTTTTAGATTCAGCTGTAGACCTATCTTTCCACATTCTTGGTCAAAGTCAGCCAGCATTTGTGCCGCTTGGCTAATGTTTTGGTGTTATTAGAAGATGTCATCAGCGAGCGGAGGTGGTTTAGTTGCCGACCATCTATCTTCACTCCCATTCCTTCCCATTCTAATTGTCGCATGATGTTCTTGAGGGTGGCGCTGAAGAGTTTTGGTGAAATAGTATCACCCTGTCGAACACCTCTTTTGACATCAATGATCACTTCCTTGTAGAATGGTGAGATCCTGGTGGTGAATCCGTAATACAGCTCACGAAGGATCTTGATGTATTGGGTTTGAACACCCTTTTTTGGCTAGGGCTTCGATGACTGCTTCAGTCTTCACAGAATCAAAGGCTTTCTTTAAATCAATGAATGTGAGACAGAGCGGCATCTTGAACTCCCTACAAACTTCAATGAGCTTGGTTACCGTGTGGATATGGTTGATTATGCTGAATCCTTTTCGGAAGCCAGCTTGCTCGCATGGTTGCCCCTTCATCTAATGTTCTGCCAATTCTGTTCAGGATGACTCGAGTGAACAGCTTGAAGATGACAGACAACAGGCAGATGGGGCGATAGCTGCCAATGTCATGGTTGTCTCCCTTCTTGAACAGTAGAACTATCTTGCCGGTTTTCCAATGGGAGGGCACCTTGCATTCAGACAGGTAGCATGTGAAGAGCCGAGCCAGTGTATTGATGAGTACAGATGGCAGATTCTTCAGGTGTTTAGGTCTGTCTTTGTCTGGGCCTGGTGCTGTTCCCTTCTTTACTGACAAAATGGCATGTTGGATTTCAGAAGGGAGAACGTTGGGGGCGACATATCCATCCTGCGGAATTTGGTATGTGGGCAGGTGGACGTGGCTATCAAAGAGATTTGAGAAGAAGTCATGGATAATCTTCTCCATTGCCTTTCTGGAAGATGTGATAGATCCATCAGGACGTTGGAGGGCAGTCATCTTGGTCTTTTAGTTGGCAAAGGACAGGCGGGTGGTGCGAATGCTTTTCCCGCTTCTGCTGCATTTTCCAATATTTCTGCTCTTCTCTCTTTGAGGTCTTCCTTTATCACTTCTCTACACTGCTTTGCAAGCTTGGATGTTAGCATTTGGTCGCCTGAGGCTCGCACCTTGCCACGCTGGCGAATGAACTCAAGAGTTTTTGAAGACAGCGTCCTTTTGTGGCTTTTTCTCTCTCGCGTTCTTTGCACAATCATGGAGGTGCTGAACCAGTCGGTTGTATTCTTCATCGATGTCATCAATGATGGTATCTTCCCATGTTGCCGCAGTGGTGCCAAAGAGTTCTCAGTTGGTGGTCGTTCTGGGAGTTCTCTTCTTAAACTTTGCAGCCTTTTCTCCCCATTGCGTGAAGTAGAATTTTGCACGAAGGAGACGGTGCAAAAATCCTGTTTGGAATTTGGGGGACGACAGCAACATCGGTCAGACAAAACCGTTGATTGAAGATGATGTGGTCAATTTCATTGTGGAACTGTCCATCAGGAGATTCCCATGTCCAACGTTTTGATTTAGCCTTCTGGAACTATGAGTTCCCATGAATGGTCTTGGTGGACATGATGAACTCAGATAGTCTCTCACCCTGTTCGTTCCATTCTAGTCCATGGGTCCCAATGTGGAGTTCTTCGGCTGATCTTCTCGGTTCTATCTTGGCAATATCTTAAACTCTATGCTTAACACTAAATGTATAATCCAACCATAGGTTAGTTTTTTTTCCCTAATCTCTAACCATAGGTTTGTAAGTACTAATTACAAACCTCTTTGGACCATGCTCCATTGACACTTGTCACTTGTCTTCCCATTGTTCATCGATTTGCTCGAGTGGGCGCCAGTAATATCTCCATTGTGAATGAGGTTCATTATTGTGACTGTTTTTGGCATATCAAATACATCATGGGTAGCTTACCAGGCTCTGCCATGGCTCTGGGTCATCCCAGGGGCCCAGTCTTTTTCTATGTCAGACCATCAACCATCCAGGGCACATGGGGCAGAGCCCTGGGTGTAGACAAGCCTGTCTCCTGTCTGCCACCTGCCATCGCAGCCAGACACCACAGCCACATCTGCAACACCTTGAGGGGCAGGGCCATGCTCCATTAAGGAAAAAATCATTTTGATACTGTTTTTAAATGTTCATACAGAGTTTTTTTCAGTATCATTGTTATAAGAATGGCTATAAGGTCCAGCTCCATGTGCAGTTAAAATAGCTGCTGGGGGTATGGAGGAAGGGTAGTTGATGGCTTATACCAACAAGCCAACAGATGGAGGGGATGGACAGAAGACAAATAAGAAGAAGCATTGAGAGAGAGTGAGAGCGAGAGCAAGCGAGAGAGAGAGAGAGGGGGATTCAACAGGGCTTGTGGCAGGTGAAGGAACCAGACATGAAGTGTGTTTGATTATTGAAGAAATTCAGGATATATGTTCATCCCAAACTGAGGTAGCCGTGGTATGCTTGGGCAAGCTCATTATTTCAAACTGACGAAAAGATTTGAAAAGATCAAATACAAGGTCATTCTCTCTCCTTCCCGTACAGACTAAGATGATCTTTGTCAGGAACTCACTCATCAGTCTTCCTCATAGCACCATCAACAGGGAAGGGTGACTCCTATACTGGGAGAGACTGGAAGTCAGCACCACACCCAGACAGCTCTGCCCAGCCCCCCAAATATCATGTTCATTCTCTGAGGATCCATTTCTCTTCCCACTAAGAAGCTCATCTCCCTTCTCAACCTTCTATTAAAGCAGTATATAAACTCTCCACTTGGAGTTATAATTGTTCTTTTTTAACCCATCTATTTGCACAGGTTTTTATTTGTTTGTGGGCCACACCCAGTAGCTGTAGTTCTGTGGGTCACTTCTAACATTGCTTGGGGAACCATCTCCCCAGTTCCTAGAGCTTTAATGCATATGCCTTTTCTCTTGTAGATATACTCGCTGTTAGTGGATTTTACATACCCAATCATCAACCCAGGCGAGCTGGCAGAAGTCTGTTCTACAATAGCTGAGTGGGAGAGTCTCACCAAAATGATTTTACAAGATTGTGGCAACCACTGACCTTGGCAAGGCAAGCAGAAGGCCCAAGACAAAGCCCAAGTGCCCAGAGTGCTCAGAGGAACCCTTCCAATATTTCATCTCTGATCTGTCTCTGCCACTTCACAGCCTGTAGCTTTGTGCTTCAGCAATGATGTTGTGCCCATCTGCATTCATGTGTCATCCCCCTAATCAAAGAAGCAATCACTGCTCCGTGTCTTATGATCTAGAAGAATGTAGGTTTTTTTTTTTCTTTTTGGGTCACACCCGGCGATGCTCAGGGGTCACTCCTGGCTCTTCACTCAGGAATTACTCCAGTCGGAGATTGGGGGACCATATAGGATGTCGAGGATTGAACCCGGGTCAGCCACGTGCAAGGCAAACACCCTACCTGCTGTATCGCTCTGGCCCTAGAATGTAGTTTTGAGGACATCATCTGAGTATAGGATTATCACTGAACATGTGTCCTCTGCCTGGGAGACTCATACTTTACTTTCAATAAAAAGGAAGTACATCTTTGTCAGGGGAAGCTTCCTCTCTCTCCTTTCATCCCCAGTTTTCATGGGATGTGTCTGCTATTGTGTGGCCCCCTACTTTACTTTTAGAACTAACTCACAGTAATATTAATTCTTCATATAGTAATTTAATTTTCTTTGCTAATCCAACTGATGCTTTTTTCTTTCTTATGTACATATATAATAAATATGTTAGATCCTGCTATGGCCCAACTATGTAAGCCCTGGGGTCTTGAGAAACAAGTCATTGACCACATATATCTATCCTGGTCATCTGGATAGCATAGTTTTACACCGGCTGAGGACAGGGCGTCCTCAAGGTTGGTTAAGCACATGACTGGAACAGGACAGACCACTTCTCTTGTCTTTCTTTAAGTTTGCATGACCTTTTTAGGATGAAATGTTTGAAATATGGTTTTCTTTAAGTTTATTGGCTATATGGATTTGCACGGGCTGTGGCACATGTAGGCCTTGGAAGGCCTATATAATCCCTTCTTGCCCTCTCCCCACGGTCGAACGTTCTCACTAGGACCTGTGTGTCTCAGTGAAGCGATTGGCCCCAGCTAGCTGGAATAAACCCTGTTTGTTATTGCATTACGAGTGTAGTTCTTTGCCATCTGAGCGGGAAGCGGACAAACGGAGCAAGGGCTCCAACATATGCTATATGTGGTATATGTTATATATGTATACATGTTATATATATCGACTCTAACATCTAAAAGGAAGCTATTGCCTTTTTTTTTTTTTTCTCAGTCACACCGGGCAATGCTCAGGGGTTACTCCTGGCTCTACACTCAGGATTTACTCCCAGTAGCGCTTGGGGACCATAGGGGATGGGGGGAATTGAACCCAGGTCAGCCACTTGCAAGTCAAACGCCTTACCTGCTTTGCTATCTCTCCGGCCCACTATTGCCTTTTTCTATATGCATTATTATTTGTCTTTTTTCTTTTTTAGCTCTGTTGTTGTTGCCATTTCTTAGTGAAACTGATAAAAATATTTGCAAAATTTAAATATAGCACTCTAATCTAATCTAAATTTAAATATAGCACAACATAATCAAACAAGATTATAAGGATCCTCACTCAAAATATTAAAGGCCAACAAACCCCATCTAACATCATATTCAGTTGTGAAAAACTGAAAAGTGTTCCCTCTGAGATAGGCACAAAATGAAGACATTCACTTTCCCCACTATTACTAAATATCATCTTGGAAGTCCTTGCCATAGAAATTAGGCATAAAAAGAAATGAAAGGGATCAAACTTGGAAAAGAATTTAAATTATTACATTGAAACTAACAGAATAATATAATAGAAGCCCCCCAATATAAAGGTCCTGTCGGGAACCACTGGGGTCCCCAATAGTATATCAGGACAGAAGTTCTCGTCTATCTTTGAGGCCGCTGGGGAATGGATGAAAACTCATGAGTATGGCGGAGCTCCAAAAGGCTTTTAATAGTGCAACAAACTCTACCACTGCAGTCCAATATAATGGAAGACCTCTAGCTCTGATCAGAACTTAGACTATACATGAGAGCCCAAGTCTCCTGCCAAAGAAGGTCCCACCAGAGGGAGTCCCACCAAAGTGGATCCCACCAGAGAGAGGAGGGTATCTCCAGTCAGTCCCCTTATATACCCAAAAGTAATCCTAACTTCAGTGTGGGTCCTGTCAACAAAGAACCCTAAACAGCTTCTAGATAGTAGAATAGTGTAGAAGGGTGGTGTCACATCCTACTACAGGTCTAAACAAATGATTATGGCAAGGACTAATCCCTTCTTCTGAGATTATGAGATTATCTCTTATGTAAAACATTGGAGAGGAGACTGGTATAAAGTAATACATCTTAATTTCATGGGCTTTATGTAATCTAGCTGGTACCCACAAGGTCCTTCTTATTTATTATCTGCACCAGGGTGATTCTGAGTATCTTGTTCTCTGTATACTGAAAGGATACAAGCATGCACTCGCATGCTTGAGGGCAAACTAGTATGATCCTTCCTATAATCTTAAACGATAGTCTTGACGTAGCCAGTCTGGTAGTCTCTTGGTAAATTCTAACTGTCCCATGCTGGGTCCAGTGGGTATAAAGAGGAGCTGTGCCCAAACTAGATAACTAGGAAGTCTTAGTATATATATAATAAATCAGAAGTTACTCATTCAGTCAAGGTGTCTTCTATAATTGTCACACCCTCTGTCAGTGTTTACACAGAAGAGAGATCTCATTAGTTTGAACCCTGGCTTAAGAGTATGTAAATAGTTTAAGTTGTGAGTGGATAAAACAGCAAAGCTCCCAAGTTAGATAGGCCTATCATTCAAAGGTACCAAAGGTTTTTCTCACTTTAAGTCTAGAAGAAATAGTAAAATCAGTATAACAAAGTGTCAAGATACAAAATTAACATGCAGGGGCCAGAGTAGGTGTTTGCCATGCACATGGCCAACCTGGGTTTAAACCCCAGCATCCCATATGATCCCCCGGCACTGCCAGGAGTAATTCCTGAGTGCAGAGTTAGGAGTAACCCTGAGCATCGCTAGGTGTGACCCAAAAAAAAAAAAAAACAAAGGAAAAAACTAGCACACAAAAATCTTCTGTTTCTATATGAAAATAATGAACTAGAAGAGAAAGAGATCAAAGACTCCCTCATTTAAAATAGTGTCGTGGGGCCAGAGTGATAGCCCAGCGGGTAGGGCGCTTGCCTTGCACGTGGCCGGCCTGTGCCGGCCCGGGTTCGATCCCCGGCATCCCATATGGTCCCCTCGAGCACCGCCAGGAGTAATTCCTGAGTGCAGAGCCAGGAGTAACCCCTGAGCATTGCCGGGTGTGACCCAAAAAAGCAAAAAAAAAAAAAAAAAAAAAAAAAATAAAATAGTGTCGTAATGTGGGAGAGAAGACTCCCTTGTTTAAAATAGTGTCCTAAAATGTCAAACACCTAGGAATTTGCTTAACAAAAGATGTGAAAGACTTATACCTCCAAAATTTGAAGTCTCTTATGAAATAAATAGGACACCAGGAAATAGAAAAATCTTTAACGTTTGTGCATTATAAGAGTTAACATGTTTTGGTAACTTTTTGGTGACCAATGTTGAAAGTGAATTTTTGTTCTTGCAAAAACAAATTCTGTGTCCCCACAGATTTGATGACATCTTGCATTGAGGTCTGAATTTTTTCCTCTGATATGTTTAATATTTATATCTAATGTTTAAGCTACAAAAAAAATTTCATGGAACAAATCTTGGAAAAACAAAACTGTCCATGGAATAGTAATTTAAATAAACACTAGTAAAGTACATATAAAAAGTGAGGGAGACTTTTGGTACCATAAATTCTCTTCCTGGTGTTGGACTTAAGTTAATTGAATGAAATGCATTTTAAAAAATTTAACTTTTTGCCATAACTGGAAGTGCTAAGTGTTTATTCCTGAGTCTGTGCTCACAGATCACTCTTTGCAGGCTCTGGAAACTGTATATATGGAGGGGCAGGTACTGAACCTAAGTTGGCCACATGCAAGGCAACTGCCCTGGCACTGAACTCTTTCTTCAGTCCCTGGAAATGTATTTCTGTCCCAAAATTCTAACTTCAGTAAAAGTTTGCTTACTTCATTGGAAAAAAATAAAAAGAAAAGTACAATTAAGTAATTTAAAGACATGAAATGTGCCTGTAAGGCCAAGATGGACAAATAGGCCGGAATCATGCAGCAGTAAATGACTATCACCATAAGTTTACATCCCTAGCACATTCTCTAGTGAAAATTACATACTGTACCTAAAAAACTACTTGTTTTCTTCTGGAAGTCTCCAAAATTTGCTAAGGTTCTTATATAGCCGGGTAATTTCCTAGCTTCTTTACCAACTCACAGACAGAAACTCTGGGGACCAGGTGATATGGTAGTTCTGGAGAAAAGGTTTTGTGCACATTTAGCATCACAGAGAACACCAATCACTACCCTGCAGACGTGATCATTCTAGTTAAACCTGAGGAAATGGAAGTAACTCTAGTGTCACTCTCTAAACTTGCCTTGGTGAAAAATTTGTTTTCTGTTATATTTTCATAGAATATAACCTAGATTATCATTGATATCAATATAAATGATACAATAAAAAGAAACTAGAAATAAGCATGTATGAATACTGAGTGAAATGAAATAAGATTTAAAATAGTTGATATCAGTCTGCAAATATATTTTTATTTCAAATTTGTGGTTTGCATATAGTTTAGGAAGAGAGAGGATTATCCATTTAGAAAGCAAGTGTTTTATATATATATATATATGTATATATATATATATGTTTTAAATATGTGTATGTGTTTGTGTTTTAGTGTCAGGGATAAAACCAAGGCTTCACACATGCAAGGCATGTACTCTATCATTGAAGCACAGCTCAGCCCCTCCAAATGATGTTTTTTTAATTATTAATCCATTTTGAGAAGAATCCAAAGAAAAGGGAACGTTAACAAAGTGTATTGCATATTTGGGTGTTCAAGAAATATTACTTTAGGGGCCAGAGCGATAGGACAGTGGGTAGGGCATTTGCCTTGCACGTGGCCGAACCGTGTTCTATTCCTGACATCCCATATGGTCCCCTGAGCACCACTAGGAGTAATTCCTGAGCAAAGAGCCAGGAGTAACCCCTGAATGTCGCTGGATGTGACCCAAAAAGCAAATAAATAAATAAATAAATAAATAAATAAATAAATAAATAAATAAATAAATAAATAAATAAAAAGAAAAGAAGTATTACTTTAGGAGGTGGAGATGTAGTATAGCAGTAGGGCACTTGCCTTGAATGTGAGCTGGTTTCAATCCCAGCACCTATAGTACCCCAAAAAACCATCAGGAGTAATGCCTGAGCCCAGAGCCAGGAATAACCCCTGAGTACTGCTGGGTATGGTCCAAAAAACAAAACAAAATAGAGAGAGGGAGAGAGTGAGAAGAAAAAAACAGATATTTTTTTTTTTTTGCTTTTTGGGTCACACCCGGCAATGCTCAGGGGTTACTCCTGGCTCTGCACTCAGGAATTACTCCTGGCGGTGCGCAGGCGACCATATGGGACGCCAGGGATCGAACCCGGGCCGGCACAGGCCGGCCGCTTGCAAGGCAAACGCCCTACCCGCTGGGTTATCGCTCCGGCCCCAGTCCTTTGCTTTCTTAAACAACCACTTTTTTTTTTTTTTTTGGCTTTTTGAGTCACACCCAGCAAAGCTCAGGGGTTACTCCTGACTCTGATGCCGGGATTGATCCTGGGTGGGCCGCATGCAAGGCAAACGTCCTACTTGCTGGACCATCGCTCCGGTCCCACAACCACTTGCTTTAAACGTGTTGTTTACACCATGAAATATTGCTGTAGAAGCAGGAGAATTAGGGATGGGGCTTGGAGGCTCTCGTGCGGCCTCCTCCAGCTGCGTCACTAGGAAACAGAGATGCTGAGAGACTTGAAGCGAAGAGGGCTGGAGCCTCCCACCGGGGCTCAGTCTGTGTGGGGGCTTGGTACCCTGTGCAGAGGGACTCACGGGTCTGTGTTTGACTCCCCAGGATGAACGAATCAGCTTTGCTTTGCACAGGAACTCCCCTGGGACATCTTGTGGGAAAGCGAGTGCCACGTCACCGACTTCTCAGATTTCCATTGATGGTAATTGGCCTGGGTCCCAGTCAGTTCTCTTGGGACTGAAGGAATTTCTGAAAGATGAGCCCTTTGGGGCAGGAACAAAATCTTTGCCGGCATGCTGGTGCTCTGGGCAAGTGTTCTGGGATTGTATGGGGAATCTTATTGCAAAGAAAATCGACTTCCAACCAGAAAACTGCTCACGAAAGGCAGAAGATAAAGAAAATAAAACGTATCTGGTAGGTAGTACACCAGGATGGAAACCACATCAGAGGCAACTCAGATTAGAGGTGACAGAGTCGGAAAGCTCAGTCTGATGATGCAATGAAGTGCACAGTTCATCCCATCTTGCAGCACAGCAGGATGGAAACTGCATGGAAGCTGCATCAAAGGTGACTTGAACTAAAGATGACAAAGCTGGAAAGCTCAGTCTATAATGCAGTGAAGTGCACAGTTCATCCAGTCTTGCAGTACATCAGGATGGAAACTGCATCAGAGGCAACTTGGATTAAAGGTGACAAAGCCAGAAAGTTCACTCTGATAATGCAGTGTTCAGTTCATCCGGTCTTGCCACTATGGTCAGGTGGCAAGTCAAGTCTACTATCTCACAGGGATTAGGGAATGGGGTTTTTCACCCTTGTGATTGCAGTTTCAAAGAGACATTCTTACATCCTTAGAAAGCACCTGGAGTTAGAGTCTGAGGGATGATACAGCTTTGCACATGGCTTCTAGCTGGATTGAATCCCTGGTACCACATATGATACCTTGAGCACTTACAGGACTGATCCCTGAGTACAGAGCCAGGAGTGATTCCCAAGCATTGCTGGGTATACACAAAAAAGATAGAAATGAAAAGAAGGATAAGGAGAAGGAGGAGAAGGAGGATAAGGAGAAGGAGGAGAAGGAGGAGGAGGAGAAGGAGAAGAGGAGAAGGTATGAAAGGGGAAAGGGACAGGGAGAAGGGGAGGGAGGGGAGAGGGGGGAGAGGAAGTGGAAGAGGCAGCTGGCCTGTAATCCCTCCACCTGCAGAGGACAGTGCTCCCCCACCATCTTCTATTGTGATGAAGGCCACGTTGGAATTCTCCATCTGAAAAGCCCAGTTGACCTACGGCACTCACCGTTGCAGAACCCACTCAGAGGCCATTCTGAAGTTTGCAGTGGGAATGTTTTCAGTAGCTGGCAGGTTCCAGGGGCCCAGTTTCACTGGCATGAAGTGTTCTAAGCAAAAGGCTGGCCACTAACCACCATCCACATGGGGGAGAAGTAAGGTTAGGCACCAAGGAGGATCTCTACACTTGCTCCCTCCCTCCCTTCTTTTCCCTCCTTCTCTTCCTTTGATCCTACCTCCATCTGTCCCTTCCTCTCCTTCTTCCTCCCTCTCTTCTTTTTCCTCTTTTGGCCATATGAGCCAGTGGTCCTCAGGAGTCACTTCTGGTGGAATTGAGGGGACTATGCAGTTCCTGGATCAAGTTTGTGCCTCCTGTATGCAAAGCTCACCCTTATTCCCTTCAACTATGTCCTTGGTCCAACACCTGCCATTTTCCTTCCCCCTCCTTTTTATTGAAACACTGTGATTTACAAAGTAAAAAGGTTTTCATAATACTGTTGATAGGAAGTTTCATACTTCAACACCACTCCCACCACCAGTGTGTTCCCACCACCAAAGACCCTCATTTCCTGCCTACCCCAATCCCCATGCCTGCTCCCTCAGCTGGCACTGATTGTACTGACCATTAAAGCACATACATGGCAATGTTATAGATGAGTCCATTTTCTTCCCTATTGTTGGTTATGGGAGAATCTGGCCAAATTCTGTTCTTGAATTTACTTTCTGAGTTTCTAGAATGTAGTTGGTTCTAGAAACAAAGCGGCTGCGCAACATGGGGAGAGCCAGATGGCAGTTCTGCCCCCATGTGTCTGAGTCTCTGCTTCATGGCCAACAGCCCAGAGGCAGTTTGTGGGTGGGTCCACTAGGGCCTCCCCGGATGGGACAGAGGTGGGGAAGGGGGACCCCAGTAACATCTCCATGAAAGCCTGGTGACTTTTGCTGCCGAGAACCACCAACCTGGGCTTGAAACCGGCTGCTCTGTTGTGTGGGACTTTGGTGAGCCAGGCTTGAAATCGACTTCTCTCTTGGGTGGGGCTCTGATGAGCTGTGGAGTCCAGATGTTGAAAATGGCTGCAATTATGGTGAGTGATTTTCCTCTGGCTGCTTCCGAGGCCCTACTGGGGTGGTGGGCTGGGACCAGAACCTGTCCTCCCTCCTGGGCGCCTCATGGTCAGCTGAGCTAGGGGAGAGATGGATGGCAGCTCTCCATCCATCTCAACAGCCCGGAGGCAGTTCGTGGGCAGGTCCACCAGGCCTCCTGGATGGGCAGAGGTGAGGAAGGGGGGACCTCGGCTCCATCTCTTAGAGCAATTTTTATTAAAAAAAATTCTTTTTTTTTTTTTTTTGGGTCATACCCGTGACGCTCAGGGGTTACTCCTGGCTCTGAACTCAGGAATTACTCCTGGCAGTGCTCGGGCGACCATATGGGATGCCGGGCTCGAACCCAGGTCGGCACAGGCCGCCACGGGCAAGGCAAAGGCCCTACCCGCTGGGCTATTGCTCGGCCCCAAAAAAAAAAACTTTAAAAAGAAGTTCTGGGCTGTACTCAGAGGCTTACTGCCGGCTCTCAGCCCAGGTATCATTCCTGGTGAGGCAGGGAGGCACCATATGGGATGAAACCAGTGTCAGCCATGTGCAAGGCAATCAGCTTACCTGCTCTACTATTTCTCAAGTTCTTTTTTTTCTTTTTGGGCGTCATACCTATGGATGCTCAGGGGTTACTCCTGGCTCTTTCGCTCAGGGATTACTCCTGGCGGTCCTCGGGGACTATATGGGATGCTGAAGATTGAACCTGGTTGGGCCGCATGCAAGGCAAATGCCCTACCCACTGTGTTATTCCTCCAGCCCCATTTCTCCAGGTATTTATAGCAACTTTTAATTAAGTCTTTGTCTGATTTTCCACAGGTATGTTTCCTAGACAGTCTCCTTGCTGCTCTTCACCCATCTCCTATTTTTTGAAGGACATTCTCATGCAATGTGTATTTAGTGCAACACTGTCGGGAACGCCGGGGGTCCCCCGACAGTGTCAGGACAGAGGTTCTCTTCTACCTTCGAGGACGCCGGGAGAACAGATGAAAGCTCACGAGTCCGGTGCAGTTCCAAAAATGGCTTTTAATAGTACAAAAGCTCTTCCACAGCACTCCAATATAATGAACAAACTTTAGCTCTGGTCCAAACTTAGACCATACAAAAGAGCCTAAGTCTCCCACCAAAGAGAGAGAGAGGATCTCACCCGAGCTGAGTCTTACCCAGAAGGAGCAAAAGGCCAAAGAGCAAAAGGCCAAAAGCCAAAAGCCAAAAGCCAAAAGCCTCAGGAGCCAAAAAGCTGAAGGCTGAGGAACCAAAAGGCAAAAGGTGAAGGGGCTTCAAGTCAGCCCCTTATATACACCCAAGTAATCCAATCGGAGGTTGTCATGTCAACAAAGAACCCTAAACAGAGTGTAGTGCCACACCTTATTGTAGGTATAAACAAAGGTTATGCCAAGGACTAAGGAGATTATCTCTTATGTAAAACACTGGAGAGAGAGAGAGGGCTGATATAAAGTAATACATCTTAACTTCATGAGCTTCATGTAATCTAGATGGTACCCACAAGGTCCTTCTTATTATTATCTGCACCAGGGTGATTCTGAGTATCTTGTTCTCGTGTACTGAAAGGGTCACTCTTGCCTGCTTAGAGCAAACTAGTATGATCCTTCCTATAGTCTTCCTATAGTCTCAGCGTAGCCAGGGTAGTAGTCTCCTGGTAATTTCTAATTGTCCCACGCTGGGTGCAGTGGGTATAAAGAGGAGCTGTGCCCAATCTAGAAAACGTAGAAGTCTTAGTAGATGTATAAATCAGAAGTTATTCAATCAAGGTGACTTCTGTAACTGCCACACCCTCTAGCAGTGTTTACATAGAAGAGAGATCTCATTAGAATGAACCTTGGCTTAAATAGATTAAGCTGGGAGTGGGCAAAACAACAAAGCTAAACCTGTCCTCCAACACAACACTAGGTCCAGTTACTGATAGAAGGGAAAGAGCAAATACTGGGCTGTCCAGGAGAATTTCTGAAGGAGGTTGTGCAGCCCTCGTGGGTAGAGCAATGCCAGGTTAAAAGTTTTCCAAGAAGAGAACAGCTGCCTCGTGCTGGACCCTTCCTCCCTCTGACTCCCCTTTCACACAGATGTGCTCAGGGTCCTCCGACTCTAGTCAGGGATGAGCACTGGCACTGTGCAGATCGTTCATGCCTGAGTCACTTCATGCAAGGCAAGTGCGGTAACTCTTGTACATCTCTCCAGCCCTAAGGGTCACTCCTGGCTTTTTGCTCATGGCGCATCCCCTGGCAGTGTTCAGGGGACCATATATGGTGCCTGGGATCCAACTGGGGTTTTGTTGCATGCAAGATAAACCCCTTGACTTCTGTATTATCTCTTCATCACTACACATTTTAATTCTTACTGTCTCGACCAGCTCTGTGAACTCTTAGCCCCAACCTGGGAGTAGGATGGTTTTGGAAGACAAGTCTACAACCTTCCTAGGTTACTAGCATATGAATAAACCTGTTGTTTCTCAAAACAAGTCTTGTCTCTCCAGTAATTAGCTTTTGGTGGCAAGTAGTTGCACCTGGATTTTATCATTATCATTATGGGAGATATGCCGGGAAGTACTGAGACAGAAGCAACAGCATTTTTTGAGACTCAAACACAGGCTTTATAGACAGCTACTTAGGTTATTTTTTGGGGCCATGCCTGATGGTGCTCAAGGCTTATCCTGGTTCTGTGCTCAGGGAGTAGTCTTGGCAGTGATGGAGAACTGCTGTGTGATGCAAGCTCCTCACCCCTTTACTATCTCCTTAGATTTTTTTTTTACTATCCCCTTAGATTTTTTTTTCTTTTTGGGTTATACCCAGCGATGCTCAAGGGTTACTCCTGGCTCTTTGCGCTCAGAAATCACTCCTGCGGTGCTCAGGGGACCATATGGGATGCCAGGGATCCAACCCAGGTTGGCTGTGTGCAAGGCAAATGCCCTACCTGCTGTGCTATCACTCTGACCCCCTAAGATATTTTTTAAATGCTAGTTTTAATGGAATGCTTTGTGATAAAGAAACACTTTTCTTAGAACTATGAGCAGATCGGGGCTGGAGCAATAGAACAGTGGTAAAGGAGATTGTCTTTCATGTAGCCAACCTGGGCTCAACCCCTGGCACCCCATATGGTCTCCAGCACCTGCCAGGAGCGATCCCTGAGTGCAGAATCAGGAATAATCCCTAAGTACTTTTAGGTTTTGCCTGCCAGCCTCCCCCCACAATAAAGAGACTGAACTTTGATCAGATTTCTGTGCCACATAGGCCCACATCTTTAGTACATTTAGTTTTTCAGCAGGCTTTAGAATTGTTTAGAATTGTTTTAGATTCATAGCAAAATTGAGGGAATAATAGAAATTTCTGATGTATCTTCTTTTGTGAACTCTTTCCCCATGCAAACCTCTTCTACTATCAAAATTCTCAGTCAGAGGATGACATTTGTTACAAACAATGAACTTAGGTGATTTCTTTCCGTGCACAAAAGTCCATAATTTATGTCAGAGGTCACTTGGTATCGCTGACATGGATCCCACTGTACTGCCATACAGTGCCCAACTCTAC
Organism: Cryptotis parvus; assembly: GCA_021461705.1. Classification (NCBI taxonomy): domain Eukaryota; kingdom Metazoa; phylum Chordata; class Mammalia; order Eulipotyphla; family Soricidae; genus Cryptotis; species Cryptotis parvus. Next base: position 13,887 of record JAJIBD010012698.1, on the reverse strand, counting down.
CCTAATGCAGTCATGAAGGCATCCGGCTCTCAATGCCTGGCAATCACTGATCTTTTACTACTGCCATAATTATGCCTTTTCCAGAACCTCAGAAAGAGAATCATGTGCAGAGCAATCTTTCAGATTAGCTTCTTTCATTTACTAAATGCATGCACATTTCCTTTATATCTTTTCATGGGCTCATAGCTCATTTCTTTTCAGAGCTGAATAATATTTCTTTATCTGGAATACTGGCTATTTTTACATTGGAAATTTCTTTACAAATTGCTCCTTCCTTAGTCCTTATGTAATCACAAAAGTCCAGTTCAATTGCTGCTTTTTGGGGTTAATAAATTGAGAGGCAAGATAATGGGAAGAGAAAGAGCGTTATTAGCAACAAGTCAGCAGGGTGGGAGATTGCAGACTTTTGTTTTAGAGAGCAATCCTGTTCATGTGTTCACAAGAACGGTTTATATAGGCAGGCAGAAAATCTATTTTTAGAAATGGAAAATCTATTTTTAGAAATGGTGAGCACCAGGCTGGTTAATAAACTCTTATGGTTTGAGAGGACTCAGACATAAACCTCGGCATACACACTATCTTTCTTGGATAGTTTTTTTTTTTTTTTTGCTTTTTGGGTCACACCCGGCAATGCTCAGGGGTTTCTCCTGGCTCTGCACTCAGGAATTACTCCTGGCGGTGCTCTGGGGACCATATGGGACGCTGGGATCGAACCCGGGCCAGCACAGGCCGGCTGCGTGCAAGGCAAACTCCCTACCCGCTGGGCTATCGCCCCGGCCCATCTTGGATAGTTTTCTAAAAAACAATGGGAGGGGAACCAGAGCAATAGTACAGTGAGTAGGGCATTTGCCTTGCACACAGCCAATCCCTAGTTCTATCCCTGGTATCCCATATGTTCCCCTGAGCACCCGAGGAGTAATTTCTGAGTGTAGAGCCAGGAGTAACTCCTGAGCATCAATGGGTAAGAAAGACCCAAAAAAAAAAAAAATGGAGGGTGCATCTTGTGGTGCTCAGGATTTACTCCTGGCTCTGCATTTAGGATACTTCCAGTGGGGCTGGGGAATCCTATGGGATGTCGGGAATCAAATCCATGTCTGATGCATGCAAAGCAAGAGTCTACTCTCCAGTTCACATAATCCCTTTAGATTTATTCATTTGTTGTTGTTATTTTTGTTTTTTGTAACACATTGGAAGTCTTCAGAGGTTACTCCTGTCTCAGTGCTCAGGGATCATTCTTGGTGGTGCTGGGGACCATATATAGTGTTAGGTGTCAAACAGGTCGGCCAGGGGCAGGGCAACCCTTAACTCCTGCACTATCTGTATTTAGCCCTGAAGTCTTTTTGGGGGGGCAGAAAAGATTTTCTTTAAAAAAATTTCTTTTTTTAAAGAAATTTTAAAATTTAGTTACTGTGATTTAAAAAATTGTTGATGATAGTTTCAGGCATACAATAGTCCAACTCTGGTCCTAACAGCAGAGTCCACATCCCTCCACCGTTGACCCCAGGTTCCCTCTTGCTACAGGCACATTTTAAGGTTTAATTATTGTAGTCAGGTTCCAGGCTTAACCATAAAAAGCCAAGTGGTATTGGCTTTTTGTGTGAGGGAAATATCCCTTGTACTCTCAAAGCTTATAATAGAGGAATTTGCTGTTTTAATTTTGGGTCTAGGAGTCAGAGAAATAGTCCAGTGGGGAGGGCATTTGCCTTGCATGCAGCCAACCCGGGTTTGATCCCTGGTATCCCATATGTTCCCCGAGCACAGCCAGAAGTAATTCCTGAATGCAGAGCCAGGAGTAAACCCTGAGTGTTGCTGGGTGTGACCCAAAAAGAAAAAAAAAAAATGGTGGTCCAGATTTTCATTCCTTTTGTTGTTGAGAGCCCAACCAAATCCAAGTGCTCACAGCTTGGAGGCTAATATTCGGCGGATGAGAGCTGGTGGGAGAATAACAGGCTTACTCAGGGGTTATTCAAGATGGCAGACTTGTCCCTGGCAAACCATCTTGCTCCTAGACTGGGGTCCATGATTTATGTTGGGCTAGTGGGAAAGCAAGTCAGCAGAAAGTAGTGGGAAATGCGTCAGTGGAAGAAAGGAGTCTGATAAGTTTCAGGAATCTTTTCAGAGGGTCCAGTGTTGGCTCTGTGGGAGGACAAGGTGTCCTCCCTCGTCCATCCATATCTGGACCTGGTTCAACATTAGATACATAATATTCGAGAACATCCTTAGTGGGAGCAGGACAAGAGCCAAGGGAGAGTGGGAGATGATTAGAAATATAACTGTGAAGGGGCTGGAGTGACAGCTCAGAGGGGAGGGTGTTTGCCTTGCACGTGGCCCACCAGGGCCAACCTTCGATCCCCAGCATCCCATATGGGCCCCTGAGCATTGCCGGGAGTAATTCCTAAGTACAGAGCTAGGAGTAACCATTGAGCATTACTGGGTGTGACCCAAAAAAGCAAAACAAAACAAAACAAAAAAAAAGAAATACAACTGTGAGGAACAGGATGAGATCACCCCACCAGCTCCCTGAGACTGGCCCTGTTTCTCTTACACTAGAAGGGACGTGATAGTGGAGAAACTTAGCCATTTCTCCATATTGTTCCTATAAGGGGACTTAGGATTCTTTGCCATTTCTGTTTTTGTTTTGGGGCCACATGTGGCAATGCTCAGGGTGACTCCTGGCTCTGAATGCAGGGATCACTCCTGGTGAGGCTGGGGGGAACTATATAGGGTGCTGGGGAATCAGCCTGGGCTGGTCTTGTGAAAGGCAAACTCCTTACCCACTGTACTATCGCTCTGGCCCCATAATGCTTCACTTTTTTGATTCTACTTCTCAAAGTGTTTAGTCTCAGATGGAGGAGGAAGATGTTCAGTCTCAGACAGAGGAGGAAGGGGCGATTTTTCAAGCTGCTTATGATAGATGCCATCAGGAAACTTCCTGATATTATTAATTTCCTCAACAACAGGCTTTCCGACCTTGGGGTTTGCTGTTTTAGATCAAATACATCTCACGTGGCCTTTCCAAAGATTTTGTTTCTTTTTGGTTCCACCCAGTGATGCTCAGGGGTTATTCCTGCCTCTGCACTCAGGAATTACTCTGAACCATGCTTGGAGGACCATATGTGATGCTGACTATTGAATCTGGGTCAGCTGTGTACAAGGCAAACACCCTACACTTTGTACTATTGCTACAGCCCTGTTGCAGGACACCTAAAAGCCTAGGCCTCTGCATCTGCCCTGGATTGCCTCCTGCAGGTCACTTCATAGATAGGGGGATAGTCTAAATATGGCAGTTTATCTGACCATGTATTCTGAGCTGGTATAAATATTCTCTCATGCTACCACAATCATCGTGGGACTAGCTAGATCTTACCAGCATATTTGCCTGGCCATGTTGGATCTCTAAGTAATTAGACCAGAGAAAAATGCTGTTTGCCTCCAAGCAAGCAAGCATGGCTCCCTGATAACTCAAAGACAACTAAAATACAAAACTACCGTGAAGTAGACGAGACTCTTGTGAAGGCTTGGAGAAAAATTTTTTTTTTTTTTTTTGCTTTTTGGGTCACACCCAGCAATGCTCAGGGGTTTCTCCTGGCTCTGCACTCAGGAATCACTCCTGGCGGTGCTGGGGGACCATATGGAATGCCGGGGATCGAACCCAGGCGGCATGGGCCAGCAGCATGCAAGGCAAACGCCCTACCCGCTGGGCTATCGCTCCGGCCCCTCTTGGAGAAATATTTGACTGGCATTAGTATTAGTCTTTGGTACAGAGACATGCCATCTCAGAAACCCCCTCTCTACCCTATAAAGGCAATTCCAGGCAGATCTTGGCTCAAGACATTAGGTGAGGTGCTGGGAGAAATTACCTGAGGGCATTTGATCCTTCCTGCCAGGGGAAGTTACATTTAGCTTATAGCTTCTCCCAGCTCTGCTAGGAGGCTTTTAATTAGCTCTGGGTCCTTGTAAACAGCCCGATGGTCTCCTGAAGTTGCTACATTTCTATAGAGCTATTTTCCTGTTTTCATCTCTAGATAGCCCAAAATGGGCTGGGCTGGGGAGTTTGGGGGGGATTTCTAGCTATAAGATAAGCTGCAAGAAGAAAGAAGCTCTCTCTTTTTTTCTCCCTTTTTGCCATTTCCGGCTTCCCTTGGTGTTTTTCGTCTCTGTCCTCTCCATTCTCTGTGGTGGCAGCCATCTTGGCCTACACCTGGCTAGGGCCTAGCTGGGAACCCAGAGTCTGGAGGTTTTCCCTGCTCTTGTATTGTATATTGGAACCTGTGATAGTAAAGCTCTTTTAAAACTGCATCGATTCCTGAGTCTTCATCCATTCCCCGCCCGGCTCCGGAGGTAGAAGGGAACTTCGCTTCCTGACACTGTCGGGGACCCCGGCGGGTGCTCACCGACACAGCCCCAAAAGTTCTTTTTCTTCACACCTCCTCTGTAGATGCTCCTTGTGTGATTATTTCTTTATCTGTGGCTTTCTTTTGTTTTGGGGCCACACAGTGATGCTCAGGGGCTAACTCCTGGCTCTGCACACCGGGTCTCAGGGAACCTTATGAGATGCCAGAAATCAAAGTCCAGAGTGGTAACCATTACACAATGAAAAGACGCCAGAAGTCAAACTCAGTGGGCCACATACAAGGCAAGTCCCCTCCTCACTGTACTATCACTCAACCCCCTCTCTGTGACTTTCTGTCTGATAAAGTTTGTTGCTTCTTTAGCAAGAGAAAAACATCCTTATTCATATTTTGGTCGTAATGGTGTCCTCTCAAGCCAAAGGTTGCATGTTCTGTGGTGACAGGTGACTGTTAACTCCTTCCTAAGGCTAAATAGATGTAGTTGACATTCATTGAGTGTGCAAAAGCTAACATCTATGAACTCCTTTTTTGAAATGGAGTCAAAGAACCATAACATAGGCATGGTTATACATGTCACCTTGAACCAGACCAAAGCAATTGTTTCAGAACACAATCAAGTAAATAGCGATTTGAGAATTTTTCATTACGAAATTTCACTAGGAGATGGAATCAGTTATCTTTTTATCATTTTTAAGTCATCGGCAGCCAACTATGTACAGCCTAGAAGCATCAAACCTATCACTTGATCACTTGATCACTTGAATCCCATTATTCATCAATTTGCTCGAGCGGGTGCCGAGCAACATTTCCATTGGACCCTATCACGTGCCAATGTAGCCCAATGGCATCTGGTTGCTTCAGGAATATGAAGAGCCTCAAACCGTTCCTTCAGTGTCTTGACCAAGAAGTCTGACCATCTTGTAGGTGGGTGGCTGTTGGGGAAACGCCGCGGGGGTCCCTGACAGTGTCAGGAAGCGAGTTCCCTTCTACCTCCGGGCCGGGCGAGGAACGGATGAAAACTCAGGAATCCGATGCAGTTTTAAAAGGTTTTACTTATCACAGGTTCAGGCATACAAATCAGCAAAAGGAAAAGCCCGTGGTTAGGATTCCAGGCTAGAACCCCAGCCACGTGTAGGCCAAGATGGCGACCACCACGTGTAAAGGAGCAAAAGCTTCCAAGGGGAATGAGCGCTCACAAGGAGAGATCCCACAAAAGAAGAAAGCCAAAAGCCAAAAGCCACAGGAGCCAAAAGCTGAAGGCTGAGGAACCAAAAGGCAAAAGGTGAAGGGGCCTCAAGTTAGCCCCTTATATACACCAAAGTAACCCAATCGGGAGGTTGTCATGCCAACAAAGAACCCTAAAGAGTGTAGTGCCACACCCTATTGTAGGTATAAACAAAGGTTACACCAAGGACTAATCCTGAGATTATCTCTTATGTAAAACACTGGAGAGAGAGGGGGCTGATATAAAGTAATACATCTTAACTTCATGAGCTTCATGTAATCTAGATGGTACCCACAAGGTCCTTATTATTATCTGCACCAGGGTGATTCTGAGTATCTTGTTCTCATGTACTGAAAGGGTCATACTCGCCTGCTTAGAGCAAACTAGTATGATCCTTCCTATAGTCTACCTTTAGTCTCAGCGTAGCCAGGGTGGTAGTCTCCTGGTAAATTCTAACTGTCCCACGTTGGGTGCAGTGGGTATAAAGAGGAGCTGTGCCCAATCTAGAAAACATAGAAGTCTTAGTAGATGTATAAGTCAGAAGTTATTCAATCAAGGTGACTTCTGTAACTGCCGCACCCTCTAGAAGTGTTTACATAGAAGAGAGATCTCATTAGAATGAACCTTGACTTAAATAAGATTAAGCTGGGAGTGAGCAAAACAACAAAACTCCCAGATTAGCTAAACATGTCCTCCAACAGGTGGCCACGTGGTCTTTTGACATCCTGTGGGATCCAGTCGGTAACAGCTCTAGTCCAGCGGTTGTCTCCAAATCGCATTACATGTCCAGCCCATCTGATTTTCGTTTGCCAAGGCATCAAACCTATCAACACTAGTAAACTTCTCTTCCTTCTTTTGCTGCTGAGGATTGAACCTGTGTCTTCTACACTCAAGGCCTGTTCTTTCCTGCTGGATTATAGTTAGAGGCATTTCAGATTTAACATTGCAGTTGTCCTTTCACATCCTGCAGCGAGCTTGGGTTAATTGAATTGCTCCCATTCCAGTGCTCCTCGAGGCAAACCCTATCCCACCGGGCACACCCAATCTTCTGTGTTTAACTTTAACTTCTCCTTGTATCCTTCTTCCCTGACCTGTTAGTCACATTATCTTCTTATCAGACACAGCATCTTTCAAAGTTAAACCTTCTGATGGCTTTGGATTTTGTATTATAAGTGAAATATTGTTTTTCTCTTTCTTTTATGTCCTTTGTATATTTCTTTTGCTTTTTTGTAACCCCAGAGATGCTCAGCGGTTACTCCTGGCTCTGCACTCAGGAAGCATTCCTGGAAGTACTCAGAGGACCTTATGAGTACGCTGGGGATCGAACCTGGGTCAGCGGAATGCATGGCAAACACCCTATCCGCAGTACTATTGCTCCAGCCCCCTTTGCATATTTCTATGTTAGAGCAATGTCCTTTTATTAAATAAACATAGGAAGACAGTTAATGCTATGCTTTTTGTAATATAGTTGCCCTTATATTGAACTTTGATGGACCCAGGGGAAGCAGTGAATAAGCTATCCTGACCTTGACATGGGACAGGCTAAGCACCATACGAAGCGAAATAAATTAAGAGCACGGTCATGGAATAGACTCTTGCTGGGGAATGCCGCTGGGGTCCCCGCAGTGTCAGAACAGAAGTTCTCTTCTACCTCCAAGGACTCCGGGAGAACAGATGAAAACTCACGGAGTCCGGTGCAGTTCCAAAATGGCTTTTAATAGTACAAAAGCTCTTCCACAGCACTCCAATGTAATGAACAAACTCTAGCTCTGGTCCTAACTTAGACCATACAAAAGAGCCTAAGTCTCCCACCAAAGAGAGAGGATCTCACCCGAGCTGAGTCCTACCCAGAAGAAGGAGCAAAAGGCCAAAAAGCAAAAAGCCAAAAGCGAAAAGGCCAAAGGAGCCTCAAGTCAGTCCCCTTATATGCACCAAAGTAATCCAGGGAGGGTCATGTCAACAAAGAACACTAAACAGAGTGTAGAAGAGCAGTGTCGCACCCTATTGCATGTATAAACAAAGGTTACACCTAGGACTAATCTCCTCTTCTGAGATTATCTCTTATGTAAAACACTGGAGAGAGAGGTGGGGGAGGGCTGGTATAAAGTAATACATCTTAACTTCATGAGCTTCATGTGATCTAGATGGTACCCATAAGGTCCTTCTTATTATTATCTGTACCAGGGTGATTCTGAGTATCTTGTTCTTGTGTACTGAAAGGGTCACACTCACCTGCTTAAAGCAAACTAGTATGATCCTTCCTATAGTCTTTCTATAGTCTCAACGTAGCCAGGGTGGTAGTCTCCTGGTAAATTCTAACTGTCCCATGCTGGGTGCAGTGGGTATAAAGAGGAGCTGTGCCCAATCTAGAAAACATAGGGGCTGGAACGATAGCCCAGCGGGTAGAGCGTTTGCCTTGCACGCAGCCGGCCTGTGCCAGCCTGGGTTAGATCCCTGGCATCCCATATGGTCCCCTGAGCACGCCAGGATTAATTCCTGAGTGTAGAGCCAGGAGTAACCCCTCAGCATTGCTGGGTGTGACCCAAAAGCAAAAAAAAACAAACAAACAAACAAACAAAAAAAACCCATAGAAGTCTTAGTAGATGTATAAGTCAGAAGTTATTCAGTCAAGGTGACTTCTGTAACTGCCACACCCTTTAGCAGTGTTTACATAGAAGAGAGGTCTCATTAGAATGAGCTTTGGCTTAAATAGATTAAGTTGGGAGTGGGCAAAACAACAAAGCTCCCAGGTTAGCTAAAACTGTCCTCCAACAGACTCTGACATTACCCGTAAAGAAATGTGAGGAATGACCCTGTTGGAGTTAGGAAAAAACAACTTGGCCTGAGGACTGTAGTCTGGGATATATGGTGAGATGTCCCCAGGGAAACCAACCTTGCCATGAGACCATGTTAAGCTTATCCAGGATGTAGATAAAAGTCTGTGTTTATAAAAATGACTAGAAATATTATTGGGAAACAAATTTAATATGACTGTTTACTGGTTGCCGGTAAGAAAGCAACAAGCCCCTAGATAGAATCCTGCCTTTGGGCAGATCTGCTAGAAGGAATCTGAAGTGCTGTAGCCCTAGAAGGAATTAGCCCTTAGGGGGTCCTCTGGTCCAGGAAGGAGGGAGCTCTATAGCTGTTCATTATCTGCCACCTGTCAGTAGCCCCCTTCCCCCAAGACTTCATGATGTCTCTATAACTAGCTGACTAGACTTGAATGAAATGGCCACTGATTACCGACAAGCCCCATTCCTTCATCTATCAGTGGGGGAGAGGGGGATGGGGAATGCTCATCATCCCTGAATGCACCAGTGGACCCTGTCAAACCACAACACTATACCAAAGAACTATTCCTGGCCCTAGTCAATTATTTCCTTTCTTCTGATGCCAGTGTTCACCGGATGACTTATGGAAAGCGGAGAGGAGAGAGACCATTCCTTTTTGCCAGTCCTCCTCTGTCACCTCAGGACCAGCTGGGAGATCTAAGATGGATAGTCTGTGATGAGCCGCTCCACAGCACAGATCTCGAAGATGCCAGCCCTACTTGCCAGCTGTCAAGCCACACAGATGTCCATTACTTCTGTGTGACATGGGAGTTAATCCCTACCATCTGATTTCTTGGGAAGCCGTGAACTCAGGCTGGAATTGCTCTTTGTAGCAAAGGAAAGTCAGTCCTAGGGCTTGCCCAGGCTTTTCTTGGGTCCTTTGCCTTTCTTACTGGAAAGAATTTTAGGAGGAGATGAGCCGTGAAGTAAAAATAGGTTTTCTTTGGTAGGTTTTTGAGGACGGGGGGGAGAAGGGAGAAATGAGAGATAAAATATGCTTAAGAGATGGGCCGAGTCAAAAAACATACGAAAAAATGCTCATCATCACTAATCATCAGAGAGATGCAAATCAAAACAACAATGACATATCATTTTACACCACAGAGACTGGCACATATTCAAAAGAGCAAGAACAACAAGTGCTGGCGTGGATGTGGGGAAAAGGGGACACTTATCCATTGTTGGTGGGAATGCCGGCTGGTACAGCCTTTCTGGAAAACAATGTGGACATCCCTCCAAAGACTAGAAATTGAACTCCCATTTGACCCAGCCATGCCACTCCTGGGAATCTACTCTGGGAAGCCAGGAATATGCAGCAGAAACACCATCCCTGCTTTTATGTTCGTGGCAGCATTATTCACAGTGGCCAGAATCTGGAAGCAACCAGAGTGCCCGAAAATCAATGACTGGATGGAGAAGCTTTGGTACATCTACACGGGTGGAATACTATGCAGCTGTTAGGAAAAATGAAGTTATAAAATTTGCCTATAAATGGATGGACATGGGGAGGATTATGTTGAGTGAAATTAGCCAGAAGGAGAGAGACAGATATAGAATGACTGCATTTATTTGCATAACATAAATATATATGTACATATTAAGATACCAATATCCAAGGTCAAGTGAAACATATCAGGAGGTCTTGTCAAAGGTGGAAATTGTCACAAACGTGTGGGAGTCAGAGGCTAGGTTAGACAGAAAATGGGACAGTGTGCTAACAATTGTCGAGGGTACTAATGCCAACCTAGAACTGAGCATTAAATAGAGGCAAAAAGATACACATGACAAGCCTTTAATGTATGTTCTGTAATCCATAGTCTGGAAGGGAAGAAAAGAGAAAGAGAGAGAAAGGGAAAGAAATAAAGAACCTGCCATGGAGGAGGGCTGGGGAGGGGGAGGGAACCAGGACATTGGTGGTGGGAGTGGGCACTGGTGGAGGGATGGGTGCTGGAACACTGTATGACCAAAACCCCAATATGAACTTTTTAATTGTATATCTTTGTAATTGTAAAAATAAAAATTAAAAAAATATTAAAAAAAAAAGAGAGATGGGCCGGAGCGATAGTACAGTGGGTAGGGCATTTGCCTTGCACGTGGCCGGCCCATGCTGGCCCTGGTTCGATCCCGGCATCCCATGTGGTCTCCCCGAGTACCACCAGGAGTAATTTCTGGTGCAAAACCAGGAGAAACCCCTGACCATTGCCAGGTGTGACCCCAAAAAATATGCTTAAGATGTTAGGTGAGATAGAGAAGACCAGTTTGCCAACAATAGTTGGAAGTAGTGATGCTAGACTAGAATTGAGTATTGAAAGTAGGTAAAGGGATATACATGACAACCCTCAGTGAATGTACTGCAAACCACAATGTGCAAAAGGAGAGGGAGGGAGGGAGGGAGAGAGAGAGAGAGAGAGAGAGAGAGAGAGAGAGAGAGAGAGAGAGAGAGAGAGAGAGAGAGAGAGAGAGAAAAAGTACCTGCCCACTTGCCCATCCAGGCTGTGGAAGAAGAAAACTGGGGACATTGTTGGTGGTGGGAAATGTGCTCTGGTGGAGGGATTGTGCGGAACATTGTATGACTGAAACCCAGTGTTGAACAGCTTTGTAATTGTCTATCTCATGGTGATGTAATAAAATTAAAAAAAAAATTCAAAAAGTGCTCGAGAGAGAAAGGAGGAGGGAATCCCAGTACACATCCCAACATAAGATACGAAAGTCCACATCTCAAGAGGGGAGATGTGGGCACACATGTGCTCTGGCACCACGTGTGCTTGTCCACGACATATGGACACACACAGCACATGGGCTCAGGCAGCATATGCACACTGCACACACTTCCTTTGTTCAAGTTGGCTTTTATTGGGTTTATCCAACCTGCCTCATATGGGGCTTTTTACTTAGACACGCTTCTGTGGCCAAGGGGTCGAGTTGGGGTTACTCAATGGTCTTTGAAATTCCTATCCTGACCTTTGTTCTTGTTGGAGCTTCTCTATGAGGGGGACTTGGGGCCCAGCATTGTCTGGGCCTGTATTGGCACAGGATTAAGTCCTCATCAGGCTCAGTGTCCACAAGGTTGTGTGACAACCTTAGAGACTGTTGGTTTCATTAATTTCCAGGAATTCCATTGCCATCGAGGCCTGGCCCCTCCCCTCCCTTTCTCCCTCCCTACTTTCCTTTCTTCCTCCCTCCCTTTACTCCCTTCCTCCCTTCCTCCCTCCTTCCCTCCTTCCTTACCTCCCCTCCCCCTCCCTCCTTCCCTCCTCTCTCTCCTTTCCTTCCTCCCCTCCCTCCTCCTTCCCTCCCTCCCTTCCTCCTTCCCTCCCTCCCTCCTTCATTCCTTCCTTCCTTCCTCCCTCTCTCCCTCCTTCATTCCTCCCTCCCTCCCTCCCTCCTTCATTCCTTCCTTCCCCCTCCCTCCCTCCCTCCTTCCCTCCCTCCCTTCCTACTTCCCCTCCCTCCCTCCCTTCCTACTTCCCTCCCTCCCTCCCTTCCTCCTTCCCTCCCTCCCTCCTTCCTTCCTTCCTCCCTCCCTCCTTCCTTCCTCCCTCCCTCCTCCTCCTTCCCTCCCTCCCTTCCTCTTTCCCTCCCTCCCTCCCTCCTTCATTCCTCCCTCACTCCCTCCCTCCCTTCCCCCCCTCCCTCCCTCCCTCCCTCCTTCCTTTCCTTCCTTCCTTCCTCCTTCCTTCCTTCCTTCCTTCCTTCCTTCCTTCCTTTCCTTCCTTCCTTCCTTCCTTCCTTCCTTCCTTCCTTCCTTCCTTCCTTCCTTCCTTCCTTCCTTCCCTTCCTTCCTTCCTTCCTTCCTTCCTTCCTTCCTTCCTTCCTTCCTTCCTTCCTTCCTTCCTTCCTTCCTTCCTTCCTTCCTTCCTTCCTTCCCTCCCTTTCTTTTCCTTTGGTGGTTAGGCCATACCCAAGTGCAGTTTCCCTGGGCTTCTTATATAGGTCCTGTGTATCAAAGGATTTCATGCCTTGGTTTGATTTAGGATCCAAATAGTTTTTCTCCCAATATCCAGATTCCCCTCACCCCCCTCTCTCTGCAGCACTTCCTTTGCTTAATCTAACTTCTGTCATGATCATGCCTTGGTCTCCTGAGTGATTCTTTCCTGAGATAGATGAAGTTTGGGTCAATGCAGCCACATCTCCTGATAACATGTCTAGACCCAATTTCACCGTTAGACTTAGTATATTAAGGTAGTTCGTCCATCCCTCTATTTTTCTTCTTTTTGTTTTTGAGCCCTGATGGTGCTTAGGGCTTACTCCTGACTCAGGAATCACTCCTTCCAGGCTTGGGGAGCATATGGGGTGTGGAGAATCAAACCCGGGTTGGCTGCGAGCAGGCAAATGCCCTGTCCACTGTACTATTGCTCCACTTCCTGTGCCTCTATTTTTTTTAATTGAATCACTGTGAGATGATACAGTTACAAAGTTGTTCATGACTGGGTTTCAGATATACAATGTTCCAACACTCAACCCTCCACCAGTGCACATTTCCCACCACCAATGTCCTCATTTTCCCCTTCCCAACCTGTTCCTGTGGCAGGTTTCCATAGAAGCTTTCCTTCTCCCTCTCCTCTCCCCCTTTTGATCACAGATACTGAGAGGTCATCATGTTGGTTTACTCACTTGGAGCACTCCTCTCCCATCCAGAGCGATCGTATCCAACATTGTCACCGTGGTTCCTTCTCGGTCCCAACTAACCTCTCCCAACACTTGAAGTAGTCTTCCAGCTGTGGACCAATCTTATAAAATCTTTTGTAAAGAGAAAAGAAAGGAGTTGGTAGGAACTGGTTGATTAATGACCACAAATCAGGGAACAATATATTGATATTCTTTGTAAAATCCACGGTCAGAAATGGCCAATAATGTAAGTAAATTAATAAAACAACTAAGGCAATTAATTAAGGCAATTAATCTCTCAGTGTTACTAATATAAGTGTTGACATAGTGTTTTCACCCCCTCCCCAATACAGAGGCAACACATTTTCTTTCTTTTTATTGCTTTTTCGGGTCATTTCCGGCAATGCTCAGGGGTTACTCCTGGCTCTGCACTCAGGAATTACTCGTGGCGGTGCTTGGGAACCATATGGATGCGGGATTGAACCTGGGTTGGCTGCGTGCAAGGCAAATGCGCTACCTGTTGTGCTATTGCTCCTGCCCCACAAGCCCTCAGTGATGTAGGCAGGCAGCAAGAGAGGCCCTATCGCAATGACCTTTCTGGGAATAGAACTACTAGCCCTAAGGCTGTCAGGACACACCTTGTGGAATGAGGAACCTGAGAAATCCTTTGCCCGGAGCTAGCCCAGACCAGAGAAGGAGACTGGAACCACCCTCTGAGAGAAATCTAGCAGGTATAGGGTTCAAGAAAAGGAGTTTCCAAAGAAGACCACTCCCACCCCTTGAGGGCACCTTAGCAGTGGACTCTTGCCTAGGTAGAAGCCTCAGGTGGGGCAGCTTGGGATACACCTATAAAAGCCACCTTCAACAAAGG